>JABUQX010067085.1:7500-13567 GCA_015478945.1 Trachelipus rathkii | reverse complement strand
TATTTCAATGAAACACATAATCTTTTTACTATCAAATTTAAGAACTCTTAAAAGTGAAAGATTTATTTTTCTAAATTTCATAACTTTGAATTTCATTATGAGTTTAAAAATCTTCAGAATGGAGTTTTATAACGCTAGGTTAATTACACTCAATAGTGTTAAATAACTCCAAATTTGAAAAAAATCAAATGTATTGAAAATTGAGTGAAAATCATCGTACTTTCTATAACTGAAGAGGTGTATAATTGTGAGCACTTAGTTTGAAAATCTAGTAATAATAATACCAAGGAAAAATTGTTTTTGATAATAATGTAATAGAGAAGTATTTTTATTAATTGTTTTGTTTTTTGATATAATCTCATTAGTGCGGATGTTCTAATCTTCTGTATATCGTCTTTATTTCGTATAAATATATTGACTGTTTGTGTATTAAATGAAAGATTAAATCACAATATTATTTGATTTTCATTAAAAAACGACAATTGAAGACACCTAAAACTAATAAAAGATTATAATTCATATATATATTCTGCATTTTTGAAAATTCAAATAAGTTATATCTACAATGAAATCACACATTCTTTTTCATTTAAGCAATATGCTGAAAATACAGCCGTTAAATAGCGAAATACAATTTTTAAATTTTGTATATGAGAAAACAACCATTATAGTTCTCTATATAAAATGTTAAAAAATTTAGGAAAATAAGTACTTGATATATTAGTCTTATAAATTATAATGCCTTCATAAATTATTTTACAAATATAGCTGCTTAATTAATATATGATAGTTATATATATCTCCATTTAATAATAATAATAACAGGTTTTCATCTACAGTTAATTCTTATCCTACTCTGTTACGTTGACAAGGTCAACGTAAGCTACAATTAATTACCTTGAAACACGTAACACACCATTTTAGGATACAACCTAAGAGAATATGCTTAAATCGTTAAAGTAACAGATTTTTAACTTTTCTCCAACTTGAGTGATACTGTATTTGTCATAATATAAGAAAATAATATATCTATCATTCATAATTTCCATATGATCAAAAGAATATCTCAATTTTGGTTAATCTTTAAAATTGGATTTGTTTAACACGTTTTTTTACATAACTTTCAATTTTATGAATTTAAAGTAAATGATTAAAAAGTTCTTAATAGGAGGTTTGTTTTCACATGATGTTGAATTTGCAAGGATTATTACAATCATATGCTAAGTGTCAAGATAATATAGCTAATCTAGATGATAATGTTAAATATTATACAATGAAATAAAGCGTAATTTTTTATGTATGTTCATTATTAATATACTTTGATATATGTTTTTTTTATATATTGAGAAAAGGGCCAGAATGGTGTTTATGATCTGATGATTTTTTGTGTCTATGGAGTGATTGTATTATATAATATTAACAGAAATTATCTATGCACATTAGTTTTGTGAAAATATACTCCATTAAAAAGCGTCTCTTTATTATTTTATAGAACATCACCTAAAATTATAAATTTTACTATTAATATCATTTAATCTTATGTAAAGCCAATAGTTAATAGTTTCAGGCATTTAAATGATAGGACAGTCATCTATATTTTTAACTTGGTCTGAGGAACTGCTGAAATATAATAAAACCTTGTTTTCACTGACAACATTTATAATTCAAGGACACATATATTACAGATTTATATAAATTCTAGACACTATATATTTCGATCTAGCTCGCGATTACCGAAATAATTTTGAGGAAGAATCAAAAGGGTTTGAGTAAATATTTTATAATAATTCTATAGATATATTTATAGATATAGATAAATTTTTTTTGAATACTGAATTTCAAGTATTGTATATATATCAGGACAACTGTTGGACATAGGTAACACAAACTGTCAAATTTACGTTTAATATATATATTTTGAATGTTAAAATTTAATCTCTTTATATTACTTAAAATAAAAATGTATTTTTAAGACAAGCAGAAAGGTAATTAAGGTTTTATCTTTTGATAATTTTTTTTTTGTGGAAGAAAAAGTAATTGTTCTTAAAAATTGTTCTTAGGGTTCAACCTTTTAAACTGGTTTTTTATCAAAAAACTTGAATATAAATAGGCATTAGTATAATTTCACTTATAATATTCCTCATATATAATTTCGTTTAATAATAATAATTTTTGGTATAAATACATGTATAATATATTTAATTATACACAAATACGAATGTATTGCAAAAATATATAATTAATTTTATAGTAAATATTGACTAAGGAAGATTTATTAATATTTATTCTGAACTAATGTATAAGAAAGATTATTACGATAATATAAACAAGATGTATTAGAATATATTATATTGATAGCATAAATAAGAACAAAGATAATTAATTATTAGGTATTAATAATTGTGTATACTATATATAATTACTTACTACTATTATATTACATTGTGGTTATTGTGAAAAAACATATAATACTTATATCATATTATTATTATATATATATATATACTTACTATAATATATTTAGTTTTATATATAATAGGTATATATGTCAAATTAATAGTACTTTAAATATAATATTATTTTAGAATTAATTATGCCTTAATATAAAATAGAATTTAATTATAATATAGGATTATCTTGATATTTCTATAGGTTATACTTATAATTAAATTATTTTATAGCTTAATTATGTATATAAACACAGAATATGTTTAAATTATGGAATTAATAACGTAACAAGATGTATTATATTAAGCTTAATTATAAGTATTATATATATAGTAATATAATTATGTTCTATATTTTATTACTATTCTATTATATTTACTTTATTAAGGTTACTATTATATATTAATATTATAGTTATATAGCTATATATATATATAATTTTTATGTTATTTTTATTTAATAATATAGAATAAATAATATTATATATTATATATTAAGCTATATAAGAAATTATACGAATAATTATATATATATATTGGGGAAATAAAAGCAATAGAATATATTCTTTTTTCATGCATTCTTTCGTGCCATTATGAAATTTCTTCTTGAACCTCGAGGTTAGGAGTCTATTAGATGGTCCCACCTATTTGTGTTAAGATTAATTGTTTAAATCATGGAATAGTTTTAATTGTATCATCATTAACACAGCAAGAAAATATGCTGGTTCACCAGTAATAAAAACTCAAGACCATCACACTTTCTTTTTTCAGGGTATGAGAGTAGACGGATATTCATTTTATTTTAACCAGCATAGGGAAAAGAAACGTGAATTGACTCTTATATGTGAAACAGCAAATATTTTCCTTTGTGTTTTGTATGACTCGACAATAAAGATTTTCTATTCATTTGATGTTACAATTATCTACAAAAACAGAAGGAGAAATCTTTATAGACACTCCTAACGAGGAGTCACGAATAATGCGAATATGGTGAAATATGATTGCTAACTTACTTTTAAATGTTTTATAGTTTTCTAAAATGTATTTTTTTCATTAATTTGAAACAAAGAAAATATCAATTTATATAATAATATAATAATAAAATATTTTCTTCTCAATTTGTTCATATAAATTATATCATAGATCTATATATTCTATATAAATATATAATTATATATATATATATAAATTATATATTATATCAATATTTAATATTACTATATATACTCAGTATAATTTTATAACTATATTTATTATAATAAAATATTATATATAGTAAATACTATTATATATTTATCAAGATAGATAATATAAATATACTATTTATCATAAAATATTTTATATAATATATAATATCTAACTATATAATATAGTATTACATATAATATAGTAAGTAATTGTATATATTAAAGATTTATTATTCTATTTCTTTTACTAGTACTATCTTTAAAACTAGAAATCTTGCTAGAATTCAATCTATACTCTATTATGATATATATTATTTTCATAGTAATTATATTATTAAAAATATAATATATATTATATACACATATTATATAATTATATTATTTATTATGAAGAGATTATTTTATCCTATTTATAATACGTTATAGTATAATATACTAATTAATGTTTTTAGTTGAGATTTAATAAATTTATAAGATTACTTATATATATAGTATTTATATTATATATATATATTTTATCTACTTTATCGTTTAATAATACTGATGCATTATACGACTTATTTTATCTCATATCCCCCTATTATTATATTCACATAATATAAGTAATATATAGGTTAATATTATATAATAATAAAATAATATCATTTATATATATTTCATAAGTATAGGTTTTAGTGTACATTACTTGAATCTATAATAAACATAATTTCTCGAGTATTATATAGTATAAATTCGACGCTTTTTATGGTGGGAAAAAATCGGCCAAAACCAGAAGCGAAGACCACGTGACTATCAGTCCATCAGTGTGGCACCTTACAATGGCCCCTAATACCCGGGCTTTTGAGTGCCCGAGATAAGCAGGAGTTATGGGATTACCTCGAAAGGAAATAACAATCATATCCTTTCCCAAAAGGGTTCAAATAATAATTTATGCATTGTGTTTACTTTATTATTATTATTATTATTATTATTATTATTATTATTATTATTATTATTATTATTATTATTATTATTATTATTATTATTATTATTATTATTATTATTATTTGTAGTAGTAGTAGTAGTCGTAGCACTTTTATTATTACTAAAATTGTCAATGGTATTATCACTTTTAATTTTATTTATTTATTAATTTAATTATTATTATTATTATTATTATATTATTATTATTATTATTATTATTATTATTATTATTATTATTATTATTATTATTATTATTATTATTATTATTATTATTATTAATATGTATTTCTCCAGGATCCCAAATTACAAATACAAGCTCGTTTTAGACGACAAAATATCCAACCCACTGGCACACTTACTTATTCAATGCCTCACCTCTCTCAGGTGTATTTCTAACCACTCTCAAAGTTTCCCCGGTTGGCTCCTATTTTTTAAAAAGATGACCCCTCCCTCTCGAAAATTTACAGGCTTATTCATTACACATTCTATTAGCAAAATATTCGGGAAAAAAATCGTATTCAGGCAGCTATTCGAAAATATCAATATATGGCAATATGGCGACTTGCAATTTGGTTTCAAAGCAGGGCGGTCCTCTTCAGACGCACTTATCTGTCTAACTGAAAAAACTCTATAAAATAAATTTGTTAAACAAAGAGTCGTTTGTCCTCTTATTACTAAATTTCACGAAGTTGTTTGATACAACAGACGATGAAATCCTGAGACTCAAATAAAATAAGCTGGGCTTCGATGACAAGAATTCACAGTGGTTTAAAGTTTAAGCCCACACAATGAAATGACTCGATATATCAAGTTGTGGATACAAATCTCTTGATAACAAACAAAACTAAAAGTATGAGGTGTTTCCGCAATGTTCCGTACTAGGACCATACTCTTTCTCTAAATACACAAATGAATCTCATCAACTTCCATAACTCTTTCTCTGTATCTTTCGCTAATGATATATCTATTTTGATTAATGACAAAAACACCGAAACCATCTCAAAAAGTTGAAAGCACTCTGTCAAATATCATGACATGGATTGACGTAAATAAGCTGTCGTTAAACATACAAAAAGCTTCATACATTATAATAAGCAAAAGTAAACAAAGGAGAGAGAGAGAGAGAGAGAGAGAGAGAGAGAGAGAGAGAGAGAGAGAGAGAGAGAGAGAGAGAGAGAGGAGAGAGAAAGAGAGAGAGAGGAGACGAGAGAGGAGAGAGAGGAGAGAAGAGAAACTAGAACACATTTAACTCATTAGTTAACAGACTAGCAAAATACATGTATGTACTGGTAAAAGTTAAATTACATTCCATTATACATTCTACGAAAGATATATCTTGCACACATTCACCCTCACTTAATTTTACTGCCTTCCGGTGTATGGAAAAACTTCTAAAACAAACACCTATCCAATCGGAACAATGCAAACGCGTATTATATGTCTACTTAGTGGAAGCAGAAATATTTAAAG
>JABUQX010067085.1:0-2500 GCA_015478945.1 Trachelipus rathkii | reverse complement strand
ACGTCGAAAGTTTAAAATCTATTATTATTTATGTTATAATAATAATAATAATAATAATAATAATAATGAATAAGAAATAATAATAATAATATAATAATAATAATAATAATAATAAATAATTAATAATAATAATAATAATAATAAATATAATTAATAATAATAATAATAATAATAATAATAATAATAATAATAATAATAATAATAATAATAATAATAATAATAATAATAATAATAATAATAATAATAATAAAATAATAATAAAATAATAATAATAATCATAATAATAATAATAATAATAATAAATAATAATAATTAATATTATAATAATAATAATAATAATAATAATAATAATAATAATAATAATAAATAATAATAATAATAATAATAATAATAATAATAATAATAATATAATAATAATAATAATAAAATAATAATAATAATAACAATAACATAATAATAAAATAATAATAATAATAATAATATAATAATAATAAATAATAATAATAATAATAATAATCATAATAAGAGTAAGAAATACAAATAATAATTATAAAAGATATTCAATAATGATAACAATATAAAAAATAATTAATTATAATTAATAATGTAGTTGTATTTATATGAGTGTTCATACTATATTAGAAAAATAATAATTAACAATAACAATAAAAAAAATAATATAATAATAATAATAATAATAAATAATAATAATAATAATAAATATATAATTAATAATAAAATAATAATAATAATAATAAAGAACAAAAATAAAAATTAATATAAAATAATAATAATAATAATAATAAATCCTTAGATTGTATATCTATTATAATAGTAATAATAATAATAAATAACTAATAATAATAATATAAATAATAAAATAATAATAATAAATAAAATAATATTACTAAAAATAATTATTTTTATAATAATTATAATTAAAATATTATTATAATTATAAATTATTAATTATAATAATAATAATAATAATAATATATAATAAAAATATATAAATCATTTTAAAAGTAGTAATATAATAATAAAATAATAATAATTAATAAAATAATAATATAATAACAATTAATAATAATAATAAATAATAATAATTAAATAATAATTAATAATAATAATAATAATAAATAATATAATAAATAATAATAATTAATAATAATAATAATAATAATAATAATAGAATAATATAATAATAATAATAATATACTAATAATAATAATAAGAATAATAATAATAATAATAATAATAATATAATAATAATATATAATAATAATAATTTAATAATAATAATAATAAAATTAAAATATTAAGTCAAATTAATATTTAAAATATAATATTAAATAATGATAATAATAATAATAATAATAATAATAATAATAATAATAATAATAATAATAATAATAATAATAATAATAATAATAATAATAATAATAATAATAATAATAATAATTAATAAATAATAATAAATATTAATAATAATATTCATTATAATAATAATATATAATAATAATGATAATAATTAAATAATAATATAAAATAAATAAATAAATAAATAAATAAATAAATAAATAAATTTATTATTATTATATATATATTATTATTATTATTAATATTATTATTTAAATTTCAATAGATATATTATTATTATTTTTATTATTATTATTATTATTATATTTTTATTATATTATATCATTAATTATATTATTATTTATTTTATTATTATAAATTGTATTATGCTATTTTATTATTATTATTATATTATTACTTATTATTTTAGTTATTATTGGTGTTATTGTTATTGCTATTTATTATTTTGTAGTGTCTTTTCCTGAGGATGATGACAGTTTGAGTCATCGAAACGTTGAATAAAGTTCTTGATGATGTTCAGATTGTGCTTCTTTTCTCCCTCTCTCTATATATATAATATATATATATATAATATTATTTATATATATATATATAATTATATATATATATAATATATATACACACTTTCTTCAGAACAAAATCAAACGGATTTCTTACTCTCGAGAACGATCAAACGCCCCCTGGCCACCCTCCCTTCAGAGTGGCCACACCTCGCGAAGATACCCCGCCGCCGCAGTCGGCCTCCTCCAAAGATCGCTTAAATTTGTGATGTCCCAGATTGCTCTGGGACGATGATTAGTTGGACACTCTAGGAGGAAGTGAGACACAGTCTCCGGGGGCCTAGATTGCATTTTATGCAAATACTTGACATGGTCTTGGTTTTAGTTTAAACTGTATTTGTAATATTGCATGCGGTGGCCACATCTTAGTTTGGCCAAAGATGGAGAACTTTAGAGCGAAGAGAGTCGGAATTCGGTATGCTTTCTGGTGAATGTTCATTAGTATATTTGTTTGGGGTTGTCGGTTTTCCTAAATAATTTTCAGTTAATATCAGTGTCCATATGCGTTGGTGTATTTGTTTTTCTATAAAAGCTGTTGCCCTGGGGGGCCCATCTCTCTT
>JABUQX010067084.1:0-39495 GCA_015478945.1 Trachelipus rathkii | reverse complement strand
TATATATATATATATATTATATATAATATATATATATATATATTATATATATATATATATTACTATTATATAATATATATATAAAATATATATAATATATATATATATATAGTATATAAATATATATATATATATATATATATATATATATACTAAATGATATATATTATTTATTATATATACTATCTTAGGATCGATTTTTCAGAATAATATATATATAATATATATAATATAATAATATAGTATATAATATATATATATATATATATATATATATTATATATAATATATATAATAATATATACTATATATATATAGAATATATATATATATATATATATATTATATTATATATATATATATATATATATATATATATATATATATATATATATATATACTATTCTATATATTATATATTATGTTTAATATATATATATTATATTATTCCAATATAATATTACATAAGAAAAATTTAGGAGCTACAGAAGACCAATTTGACACAATTGATTTCAGTGAGAATGATATTAGAAAACTTGATGGTTTCCCACTTCTCAAAAGAGTAAAGACTCTTCTCTTTCATAATAACAGAATAGTGTAAGTTATAATTATTACTTTCTTTCTTTTTTATTCTCCTTTGTATTTCCACAAGATATAGGGTAGGGATTTTAATATGCAAGGAAATAGGGTATTAAGTAGAAAGGAAAGCCCCCCTTGACCCCCCATCACCATCCCTTCCATACCCTTAAGTGAGAGCTCATTGCAGTTAAAAAATCCACCTAGTGCTTCACAAGATCGTGACGGACCCTCACTGTGGTATCTTGTCAATGTGGGTATAATCCCCTGGACCATTCCCGCAACCATACCCCCCCTTCATAAAACCAATCACACCTATTATATTAAAAGATGCATAATTATGCATCTTTCTTCTCGCTTCTGCCAAACTCTCATTCCTTTACTGACTCCATTCACTTTTTCTTTGGTCTCCCATCCGGTCAATTCAAAGCACACTCACCACTATACACCCGGTTAACCACACGCCTTTCATTTACGACTATCATCCATCCTTTCCATATGATAAAATCATCTCAATACACACTCGTTTATTGTTTCATTTATGCCTTTCTTCACACCACACAATTCATGACACTTCCATCCCTCATTTTATCAATTCTTCTCACAATTATACGCTCCTAAGATTATCCCTCTGAATAAATTGCACCTTAGATTTATACCTTTTATTCAATACTGTCCATAGTTCACTAATATATATATAAACATATAACAACATACCCTCATGCAAAACCCTGGTGCACTCAAGACTTGGTCTCTTTGTATCCACCAAAGATTTAATTGCACCAGCCACCTTCCTACCCTTCCCAACTTTCCTACTAACTCCTGCATCATCCGTTCCCTTCTCATCCAACATATATCCTAAATATTTAATTCAGATACTTTGTCCAATTAGTCACCATCTAACATGACTTCATACCGCTGACTCCCTCACCCACTACTATCACCTTACTGCTTATCTACATTTACTTTCAAACCCTTTTACACACCCTGCCAAACCCCTCTACCAATCCTCTCAAACTTTCTTCAGATTCGCCAAACAAAACCAAATCATCCACATACAATTATTATTTATTATTTGATGAAGTTTCAAAAAGGAAAGTGTTTGACATCTTTAAAAGGGTTGGGGCGTTTCTGTATCCCAAAAGGGTCAAGAAAGAAGCAAAACAAGAGGTAAAAATGAACAGTTTGGAAGGAGGATGAATGGAACTTACAATTAATAGGAAGCTCTTCTCATGGGAAGGAATTGCGAAAGTCTAAGAATGAGAATAAGGGGGACAGAATCTGCTTAATAATAATGAATATGTACTCTCGTACATGAATAGATGTGAGGAGAAGTGTGGATCAAACTCTCTCTAAATCGCATCATAACTCAATTGGTCAAAAAAAAAATGTGTGTGGGTGACTGTGTCTTCTCAAAAGATAGAATGAGGATTTTGGGGATGATTTCACCTCCTCCACATTAGTAAGGAGGAGGTAATGGGTAGATGAGAAAGTTGAAGAATGGTAAAATCTGCTAGGTATAGATGAAATTACTGGTGGAATGATTAAGAACGTAGGCGAGATGGTGATAGAGTGGTTTTGGAAGTTGTTTAACAAAGCGTTTATGGAGGGTATAAGTTCCGAGGATTGGAGGAGAGCAGTAATATTACCCTTATATAAGGGTAAGGGGAATAAGGGTAACTGTAGGGAATTATAGGGGAATTAAGTTTATGAGTGTTGTAGGTAAGAAATATGCTGGTATTTTAGTCGAAGGAGTGCGTCGAGTGACTGATTAGTGAAGAACAAGGTGCATTTAGAAGTGGTAGAGGATGTGGGATCAAATTTTTACATTGAAACAAATTGATTGAGAAATGAGAGAGAAGAAGAATAAAATTGTATGTAGGTTTTATGGATTTGCTAACAGGCGTATGATAGCATTATAGGCGAAGCTCTATGGTAGGTATTAGTGATATATGGTGTTGGTGCTAGACTTCTGAATGACATCAAAAGTATGTATGACGATAGTGAAGCGTTTGTAGGAATTAATGGAGTTGAAAGTGATTGGTTTAATTTTAATAGCGGAGTGGGCAGGGATGTGTATGCTCCTTGGTTATTCAATTTGTATATGGGATGGAGTTATGAAAAATTAGAGGTGGGGATGGCAGGCGAAGGTGTTAGAATGATGGAGAATGGAAGAGAGTGGAGGGTGCCCTACCTATTATTATATGCGGATGACTTGGTTTTGTGTGGTGAATCTGAAGAGAGTTTGAGAGGATTGGTAGAGAGATTTAGCAAGGTGTGTAAAAGGAGGGGTCTGAAAGTAAAACGTAGATAAGAGTAAGGTTAGGTTTGATGAGGACAGTCCTCGTGTGAAGTTATGCTGGATGTTGAGCAACTGAAACAAGTGTCTGAGTTTAAATACTTAGGATATATGTTGGATGAAAAGGGAACGGATAATGCAGAGTGTAGTAGGAAAGTTGTGAATGGTAGGAAGGTGGCTGGAGCAATTAAATCGATGGTGGATGTAAAGGGACTAAGTCTTGAGTGCGTTAGGATCTTACATGAGGGTATGTTGTTACCTGTGTTAATGTATATTAGTGAAACTATGGTCTGGAATAAGAGGTATAGATCTAAAGTACAATGTGTTCAGATGGACAATCTTAGGGGCGTGTTAGGTGTGACAAAAATTGATAAAATGAGCAATGAACATATTAGGGCGTTGTGTGGTGTGAAAAAAGGAGTAAATGAGAGAATAGATGAAAGTACATTGAGATGGTTTGGTCATGTGGAAATAATGGCATGATAGTCGGGTAAGGATGTATAGTTGGTGGTGTGCTGGGAATCGACTGGCTGGAGACTGAAGAAAAGTGGATTGAGTCAGTAAAGGAATGCCTGGAGGAATGTGAGATTTGGCAGAGGAAAAAGGTGCATAATAGGAGTGATTGGCGGGGTTTTGTGAGGGGGTATGGTTGTGGCCCACCTTGCCCAAGGGGTGAATCCTACATTGACGAGATGCCATAATGAGGGTCCGTCGTGGTCCCGTGAAGCTCTAGGGTGGATTTTTCTGACTGCAGCAGGTTATCACTAAAGTGTATAAAGCCGAGCTTCTTTTTGACTTGCATCCATATTTTTCACTACTATTCTGTTTCAGTGCATGCTACGCACCTTACCCCCAATCTTGGGGAGAGAATGATGATGTGATGATTATTATTATTATTATTATTATTATTATAATTATTATTTTTATTATTAATTATTATTATTATTATTATTACCGTATTATTTATTATTGATTATATCCAACCATTTTGTTGCTTTTCCAATCTCATTGTGTTTTCTCTTCCAATATCCTTCTTCATTTTTCCTTTCTCTGCTCAACCACTCTCCTCTATCTTTCTCTCTTTTTTTTCCCCTCAGCTTTGAAAAAATATCACAAAGTGTTTTCACTCTTTCAAAATACATGTTTCATTTAAAACTTGTCAGAGCTGTTTCTTATTTTATTTCACTCTTTTGAGAGGGGAATACCCCTCATACCACACAATACCAACATTAAAACTTAAGAAATCTCTTAATAATCCCACATATATAACTTGTCTATTTTTGGTGTTATATCAAAAAGACTATCCAAATTTATTTGAAAAGCAATCCACCTTAGAATATTCCCCTGTCAGACTCACAACATGGTTTCTAACCAAAATTTTCTACCACCAATTCTACTTACTGAATTCACCCAATACATGATAGCGGACTTCAACCAAACTCCTCCCCCCCCCCACTTCATGCACTTCTTGTAGCAGTAGTCATTCAGCCTGAGTCATCCAGGGTCACCATTCCTCCCCTCCATTCAAATTATATAATGGAGTTCCCCAGGGAGCTACTCTCTCACAAAAACATGTCAATCTTTTATGCATGACCTTTCTTATCCTGCATTACTTTTCATAAAAATCAATAGTAATGCAGACAACCTAACAATGACAGCTTAAAGCCCATCCATACAGATCACATCTTGGGACCTACAGCAATAAAAAATTACACCAGCCATTTTCCCACCATTCACAACTTTCCTACCACTACACTCTACATCATTCGTTCCCTCTCGTCTCCAACATATGGTTGAAATATTTAAACTCTGATACTTGTTCCAATTGCTCACTATCCAACATGAGTTCACACTGCAAACTCTCCTCGCCCATCACCTTACTCTTATCTACATTTACTTTCAAACCCCTCCATTTACCAATCCTCTAATAATTAGGGCATATCCATTTCTTACATAGGCCTACGTGTATTCAAATTTTCATTAAATCGAAAATGGTCAAGGTTTTGAGTAGCTGAGTTGATCTGGAATGACCCTACTATTGCCCACATATTTGTGGATTGCAACTCCATCGAAGTGACAAAGTTTTTGCATTCCTCCATGATCTGAACATCCTTGATAAAATATAAACTTCTTAGTAAAAAAAATTTTTTTTTAGCTGTACTAACACGGTATAACAGTTTTTCTGCGTGCAGTATACTTACTTAGAAAAAAAAAAAAAATTTATGCAAATTTTCATTGTTCATTTTATCTGTAACGAAAGCACCATTTCTATTCAGATTCCCCTTACTCGCATTCTTAGCCTTTCGCGCTTCCTTCCAGAAAAGCTTGCTATTCCCTTTTTAGTTCCTTTTCATTTTTTCCAAACTGTTCATTTACCTCATTTTCCCCCCCTACGTATGCAATTTTAGTTTTCCTTTTTTCCTACTTATATAATTCCAAATATCTTTCTTTTGAAACCTCATATTTGCACAAAGAAATTGAATACAGAAGATATAGAATTACTCATTATCTGCATCACCTCTTATTATCCACCACTCGTTCTATTGATACTTCTTATATCCTTACTTTAGCACACCCACATATTCTTCTTCTTGCACTACTAACAATAGATATTCCTTCATTTGTATCCAGATTCGTTCGATAGTTTCTTATCTTTGTATTCACAATTCATACTGACTTATTGCATAGCACTTTCACCATACATAACCTTTTATGCTTTTTCACTTCACTTTTTTCCACTATTTCTTTCACTCTTATTTCTTTCCACTTCCTTCCTTTTTTTCTTTCCTACCGCCTTCGTTCTATATGACTTTTAAAACAATTTATTGAATATTTTCCATCCCCAACCTCTCCTCAATGTGGATCTACATTATTTCAATATACAATTCAACTTATATCCACATTAATCAATGGCATACCTTTCACATTGCGTTACCATTTCTTATCATTCTCGCACAAACTCTCGCTTTAGTGGTTGTTATATTATTATTACTCTTATTGCTCAAAGGATTGATATCTTTACACACACACCTCTCCTCCTAGAAATCAATCACTTTTCCTACCAATCTCATATTTCTCATCTGCAAACCCTTTAAGTGTGCACAGTTTAGTGATACCATCCTCTCTTTCGCATCACGCTTATCCAATCATCATAAGTCTGTCAACCACAATCAATCTTGTGAAGTCGCGCGTATACCCTCCGTCCAGGACATTGTTCTAATTTGTTTCCAAAAGGTTCAGGCACTGCCATCAGCATAAGCACTTCAGATGGACCTACTGATTGTACAATTACCCACACATCCACATAAATTACTAAATTACTATTCATATTGATGATATTCTAGATAGGCGGTCACATATAACATAAACTCCACCACAGCTCGTTGCAAACATAGTTTCTTCTATTCGTAAGTCGCAACTCCTTCTCATCCTCTTATCCCTCTTCTACTGCCAGCACACACACACAGCACAGCATTCACCACACCATTCGTCTTCATCACTTCCTTTTATCTTTGTTTCAGGTCACAGCAAGCAAATCAATATTACCCCTTTCTAAATACGTTCATCACCTCTCTCTCTCCATCGCCATTATATTCCTCTTAATGATTTCCGATATGAATACCAATGACGTTTCATACAGTGTTCTCGAAAGATACAAGGTGTTTGCTTGTACTTTTGCGTCACGGCCATTTCCGATAATAGTATGGCATTAATCTATTTCCCAATTAGTTAAGAATAAAGTGGTTAGTGGGTCGTCCAACCCTATGACTACCACCTTATCTTTTTAAGTTTCCTCTAATGACACGCATTAATCTCTGTGCGGAAAATTTTTTATCTTCCTCCTCACTACACGGATTATATAAAAAGTTTTTGTGTTTGTAAATAGTGTTAGCCAATGGTTGTGTGAGATAACGGATATTGTGGCTACTCCGGTTGTAGAATGAATAGTGGGTATGAAGCATCCCTACCTTCTCTCCCCAAGCCTAAAGGGTATGTGCGTAGCATGCATTGATGAAATAGAAAAGTTTAGTTGAGATATTACCCAAGGACACATTTATGATCGCCATTCTAAAAAGATGTTAAAAGCGTATATGATAATATTGTAAATTATATAAAATATATATATATAGTATTATTAATACTAAGTATTTATTTTATATATTATATTATATGATAGGCCTATAGGGGGTACAACTAGGTGGGTATATATAATTGAGTAGATATATTATTTATATGTATACTTATTATTTTATATATATATATTATATTATATATATATGTAATTATATTTTATTATTATATATATATCCAATCCTTTCCTTACCCACTAGATGAAGGGGTATGTGATATATGCGTGTAAATGACGCTGATGGGTTATGCACAATAATAAATAATACAATAATTATTAAGTAGAAGAGCATGGACGTAGGTGGAAAGAAAAGACTTAGTCCCTTAGCCCATAAGTGAAATTGGAGCTACGTCATCAAGTTTAAAATAAAAAACAAAATGAAGATAACGCTTGGGCTTTAGCAAGACTGCAGTTACGAATACTTCACTTTGGTTATCTTGTCATTTGTTAGGGAGTTCATCTCTAGGCAGAGCCTCCACAGCATGACCATATCTCTCTTTTATTCATATTGTTAATATCAAGTTTTGAATGAGTTATTTTATATATATATAATTATATATATAGTATAGTATAAGGCCTTATATAGATAGATATCGTAATTCTGGTATATATATATATATATTATATATATATATTAAGTTTAGTTTCATGATATGTAATTATTTACGTCTATATAAGATAATTGTGTATAGGTAATAGTATTAGTATAGTATATATATATATATATATATAAAATTTTAGGAGAATAGCGAGAGAGACTATCAGAAGACTATTACCAAAATCTTCAAATTCCTGTTTATGGGCTAATATATGGTCCAAGTAGTTAATAGCATCTGGAACCTTGATATATAATGTAAACATTTGGCGAGCATATTGCTTCTATTAGGTTTATAATCCGGTCACTTTACAATGGCATTAAGCATTAGCAGACTTTTTTTATTCATAAATTCTCTCAGGTTAGTTAATTATGTATTTTAGTCATGTTTTGTTAAACAATTTTTTTTTTTTTTAAATAAGCTATTCGTTCAATGTAAATGAATTTGGAAATATACGATGTATGAATATTTCATTACAGCAATGTTTTTTGGTGGACTGATCTATTACATATCTAATATTGTAAAGAAATATCAGCCTTTATTATGTATACATGTTATAATTATATGAATTTTTTTTATTAGTTCGGTAAATTAGGCATGCGTGATCGCATCATTGTTGTAAATAACGCGCGAGTTTTATAAGAATGTCATGAAAGCGTTCATATCTTCTTCAAATCCATTAACGCGAGATTTTTTCTTCGAATAAATCGTGATAAAAGAACGATTTCTTCACCAAATCCGTCGTAAACATGACATTACATCGAATCCTTTAAGTAACGAGCGATACAGTAATTATTAAGCGTTAACAACGAGCGCGATTTTCCCCATCACATAACATTGAATCCTTTAAGTAATAATCCTTTTATATTTCTTTTATACAAACCGTTGCCTGAAGTTCAATATTCCCATGCTCTCTAAATTAATTCGATAGAGTTCGTGGGTCAGTGTTCCGTATTGACTTCAAATCCAAAATTTATATATTCTTTTATTGTTTTCAAGACTTCCAATATCATAAGGTATGGTTGTTAGGTCATCAAGTTGAAACAAGCATTTATTTTTCTTTAAAAAAATCTAAACTATAATGTGTGAAAGTAAAAAGTAGAAAAATGAACAAGACTATGAATTGTTGTTGTTGCCTAAATTCACTACTAAATTACATATTGTGATTATAGATCTATAGTGAACCAAGTCCTTTTGAGCAAATTTGATCTTGAAAGGTGAGTAATGACAAATAGAATTTTATCCTTAAAAAAACTAAGATCATTCATAAAGGTTATACTTGATGATTATAATTAAACTGACGCTGTTCCAAGAGGCATAGCACGGGCCCCAAGGATCTTAGGTGTCTGAAATTTTAGGCATATGCTAAAGAGGCAATGCGCTCGCGAATGATGAATAAAAATACCTAGTTTCAAATGTCGCCACCAGGTGAATATATGGCGCTGTACGCGTTCCGCACGTGCAGGAATGAGCACACACATGATAACTGATACAGGCACGTTTATTTGGAACTATGGTTACAAATTCTGTTCAATATGGCCTCCTGACTCCATTGCATGCTGCATTCGTAACACGGAATGGTCTACAGTTGCTCGCAGCATATCTGGTGTAATCTGAGCAACAAGCCGGTGTATGTTCATATTGAACAGTATTTGTAACTGTAGTTCCAAATAAACGTGCTTTTCTACGGGTTATCATGTGTGTGTGGTGCTCATTTCCTTGATCTCTTTCCTGTGCACATGCGGAAAGTATGACAGCGCCATATATTCACCTGATGGCGACAATTTGAAACCAAGAATTTTTATTGCATTATATACATCATTTTTTAGCATATCCCCAAAGTTTCAGACACCTACTATCCTTGGTGCCCTTTGTGCCATTGATATATTACTCTTGATGGAAACAGCGATATCTAGTTTTAATTATAATACCCGTGTAGATTTATATTCTTCAATAATTTAGCTAAAATATAAATAATGAATTAGAATGGAGGTTGGTGGAATTGTATATTATTATTTGTTGGGTAATAGTTGAGTCTAGCGTAATTTAAAAAAAAGATATTTTTTTTAAAAACTAATCTATGTTTTGAAGCAACACCGCCACATGTTGCTAATAAAAAAAATTGCCACAATTACTACATATTTATAAGGAACGTTATTAGATGTTTTCATATATATTTCTTTTTACGTTCAAAAAATAAATAGGGTTATGATATAAGTTTTGTTAAGTAGACACAAATTTATTTATGCGTTTATTTAACAAAACTTATCATAAGTCATAACTTAAACTTAATGGGTCCTACACCGAATTTAAATAAAAAAAAAATTCGGTAAAGGGAATATATTTATATATGAGAGATTTGGCAGCAGGTTTTTAGTCCTCTTACATGAGAATGAAAGATATTAAAAAAAAAACTATTATCGGAAAAAATATCGAAATTTCGTCAGATTATGATAGTCTTAACTATTACCATTATTTGTATTGATTTGAAAGTATGTAATTTTAACTTAGAAGATGAAATAGCAGAGCAACAATGTAATCTCTGTAATAGAATTGCTATCATATTAGAGTGAAAATTCATTGGGTAGATTGATTGCCATTATTAGAAAGAGTAACGCTGTAACATTGATGAGGGTGAGAGGTGACACTGACTCCGCGACTCACACCTCCTCATCTTTAGTATGTAAAGTATATTTTTGAAATTATCGAAAAAAAAAAAAATTCTTTTTAATATATCAGTTAGTCATTGAAATTTTTAAAAATATGTTTTGCTGAATTTTTTTTTATTTGTTTTTAACTTTATTTACTTGGTAGAATTAAGTAAATAAAATTTTGTTAAATACAAGTAACTCTGCAGAGAGAACTTACTGCAACTCTCAAGTTTATGTACTTTTAATTGAAAACAAGGACATAAACTTACAACTACGCAGAAAAAAAAAATCCATTGTTTCCTGTGTATTTGAGCTTCAAAATATTGTTCTACAGTTTTATTTATTATTTTGTTTTATTTTTATTATCTTAATAGTTAAGAATAATAGATTTCCGAAGAGTTAAATTGAAGGAGAAAGAAGCCGCCAAAAGGTTATTCAAGACGAGAGAAGGAAAAGATTTACAAAGAGAGATTAAGAGATCAAGGACATTTACTCCTGGTGCCAATATTCCTTCAGAAACTAGGCAGAAAATAGGTATGATATATATATATATATATATATTATATATATATATATTATATATATAAATATATTATATATAATATATTATATACTATATATATATATAATATATATATATATATAATATATTATTTATATATATATATATATATTTAATATGATACTGTATATAATATGTGGAATTTGTTCAGAGAATAAAATGATCAGAGAGAGGAGAGAGGGTGGACGCTGTATTTAGAAGGGATTTAAAAATTGGATTTCTCAGCTATGATCTGAAAACAGATATGAAAGGAAGTGGTGAAGACTGAGAAAGTGGTTTTTATTTAGAGTGTGAAGTGAAATGTTTGCCATGTGTGCCGGGTGGAAAGGAAATGAGAGGGCAGAGAGAGAAGGAGTTGCCATTTTGATGAGTAACTGGGCACAGAGCTATAGTGGATTTTGTTTGTGTGAGTACTAGAATTCTAATGGTTTTAAATTAAGTTTTGGAAAGGCAAGTATATGTGAGGTTGTAACATGTTGCCATCTGAGGGTGATGTTGAGAGGAGAGGGCGGATTTTCTGGGATTATCTGAAAGATGTTTTGAATGATGGGTTGAGTAGAAGTTTCAGATTATGTGATGACGACCTTAAATGTGGATAGGTTGATTCAAAAAAGGACTATATAACACAGATGGCTTTGGAGGTTGACGAGAGGAGGGAAAATGGAAGAAGGAAATGAATGTTGGAAGGTGATGATTTCTGTGAGGAAGAGGTATGTGTGTAATAATACTTTCTTCTTAAACACAAGGTACGCATAAGTATACAGAGATGGTTGTAGGAGAGATGGGTATCGAAAGTGGAAAAGTCATGATTGATTTGTGTTTGGTAAGCAGAGATGTGTATAAGTATGTGAGAGTGATAATCAGTGAGGGCGGGTAAGGAGAGGACTATTCGAATCATATGTTGTGTTTTTATTAAGACTTAAGTTAGGTGGGCCTGGATGGGATGAGGAGGTGGGAAGAATTAAATTGAAAGTAATAACAAGGTAAAAAAGAAAAGAAAAAAAGAGCGCTTGCAAATAAATCATTTTTGAATTTAAACAAGATGAAACTGTGCAACATGTGAGACGCAACAGGAAAAGCAATTTTAAGGAGTTGCAATGAGAGTAGTTGGATTGTAAAGTAGGAATTAAGAATGTAAACAGTGAGTGGTGGAGTGGAAAAGGAGTATGGCAATGTGCTAAAAGTAAAAAAGAAAGCATGCGTTGAAGTGCTAAAAGCCATATATTGAAAGAAGTTTCAAAAGAAAATTGTTTGCGAATTATATAATAGAGGAAAAAAAAAGAAGACTAAAAGCATAGAAAACGTAGGAGGAAAAAAAAATGAGGTAAATGTGAAAATTACATTTTCTTATAAACTTTATACAATTGTTTTTAAATTAATGAATGTGATGACACAGTTTGGAAGAGTATTGGTCCCAGTTATGGCTACGATGATTATTTTTTTAAGTTTTTGAATCTAGTTAAGATTAGTGATTGTTGCATTTCTGTAGGGAAATATGGTGCCAGATGCTCTAGGGGAGTCAGATGTGGAGGGCCGGGGGACTTACAATGTGAAATATGGGGAAAGCTCTCGGAAGAATCTTCGAAATTGTTAAGACACGGAGAACTCATAAAGAGCGCTCAAGTTAAGGCGGGTTCAGTTTCTTTAACGTTTTGAAGTTGATCCTTTAAATTTGATCTTCTATCGTTCCATTTGCTCGGTTAGAAGGGAATGAGAAGCGATTATGGTCATCTTGATTTTCTTTAGAGACCAATGATAACGATTTTGAATTATGGGTAACTGCGCTGGTAAGTGTGTTGGATATAGTGTTTTTGTGTGACAGAGAAGTGTTACACGATCCATAGCATTTGCTAGAATTGATTTTTGTTTATGTGAGAACACTTCCCAAACACTCTGACTTAACGCATTTAGCGGGATAGTATAGCTATTATAATCATGTATTTAGCTTACAATTATAGCTATGGAGCGTGGTGTTAAGGGGGGGTGTAGAAGCGTTGATAGTAAACATCTGTGAGATTGGATGATAGCCCAGGTGCAAGAGAAGAGAAAGAAACGTTATTGTTGAGTGATGAGGGTGGGGGTAGATAAAGTTTGATATGTGGCTTCAAACATATAACTTGATGATAATGGGTAAGAATAAATAAAGTTGCAAGTGAATGGTAAGCAGATATAGATGGAATTACTGCGGAAAATGAATCAAAGAAATGAGCGACGATGTTGCGTATGGGAAATTCTTTATGTTGATTGAATGGATGTGGAAGTTTTGTATTGTGCCAGAATATTTTTTTCTGGTCTTAGGTATTTAAAACGTTTAAAGGTGAGTAATGGCTTCTTATTCTAATTAATGATACCTGCTTCGAGTCCAAATCTAAGCTATTTTATTTTTGTCGTTATCTTTTGATGTTCTGTGATTATAGTTCTGTTATATATGGCCTTAGAATGATACGTATAAAGGTGTTCCTTATTTTATATAGTTTTGTGTCTATTTAGGGTTGTGTTTGTAGAACATATTATAGTTTTGCCGAGTGTGCGGTGAATATTTGAAGTTTTTGAATGGGATAAACTGAGAAGCGGCGATGATATGTTTTAACGATAAGCCCTATATTATAAGCAGTAGGGGAGAAATCTCTTTTATATATCTATTTTTGTATACTGTAAATTTTAACCATTGTGAATGAAACTATAGGCGACTGTTATATTGTAGATGTATTGTCGTGAACCAAAAGACCCAAGTCTTAGTTTGTTAAGTAATCTAGTATATAGCTCAAATTTCTCTTTGGTTCAGATGTATATGATTGCCCAATTTAGTTTGGCTCTACTTGTATTTGAGAAGTGATATATTGTTTCTGTGAAATATATGATAGGTACGTAATCATGTCGATGCGTTATTAAAATGAATTGGTGATTAGTATTGGGTTAATGTCTGAATTTGCTGGGTGAAAAAAAACACAAGAAACAAAAAGTTTTCGCGGAGTTCTGGTTTATGTTTTTTAGATGCACTTAGAGTAGTGATTGGAGTTGGGTTCTGTCTATTACTAAAGGGATATTGAGTGAGGAGTGAAGTGGGTGTGCTGTTCAAATTTTTACTTTTAAAGAAAAGAAATGATTGAAAAAATATGTGTTGTGATTTGTGGAGAAGAAGAGGGAAAATAAAAATTTATAGTTGAAAGGCGCAGTGGAATTTTATTTTTTTAGTCATATTTTACCCAAACATTGCATTGGAATGTTGTTAATGAATCGTAATAAGACTACATTTGGGAAGATTTTTGTCCTGTATTAGGATTGTATATAGTTAGGAAATCTATTTTGTGTGAGATTGGACTCCTGCATAAGATTAATGTGTATATTGTATTTAATTAGGGTGTGATGAAGCTCTTTATGTTTATATTTATACCATTAATATTTAATTAAAGTATGTTGATTGAATTATGGGGGTAGGGGATTTTTGTTTTTGTGTGTGAGTTTCTACATAAGTGGCAGGACCATGGTGAATAAGCATTGGGGTTTTGAAGATTGGTGCAATTAAGATGATACCAATGTTGGCAAGAGTTGCATAATATTGAGGTTTATCCTCTACCAAACTCACTATTACATTTGGGGCAGAGGTATGCTCTGGGACCTGGATTAGATTCTATGATCAGGGATCCTAGAGTAGTGGTTAGAAAGACAGCCTTTCTTTGTATAATAAATGCAAGAACTAGAGAAACAATGAGAAACTTTGTCTAACCAATTAATATTAATTTTCAAGCTACTGCCTATATGCTGATATGATAGACTAGAACAAGGAAACCATAACTTCTCTACCACTCTTACAAGATTTTTCAAATGATGATCTACTCAATGCAATAACAAAACTCCTTGAACTTTCTCCTATTCCCTGTCACACCAATGGTTTTGAATATGCAATAAGCTTAATCACTAGGGCCTCAGCAGATCAAATTGGCTATGAAATCCGATTAATAATAATAGAAATATAAAATAATAATTAAAAATTTTGTAATAATAACATAACATGGTGTATTAGTATTAATAATAATAATGCTATGATTATAATTATAATCAGCATCTTAATAATTTCACTGTTTCTACCTTTTCCATTTCTATTTCATATGTTCTAGATTATTCTTTCTCCTCTCTCTCTCATCTCCTTCTCCCCTCCTCCTCTCTCTCTCTCTCGTCTCTCTCTCTCTCTCTCTCCTCTCTCTCTCTCTCTCTCTCAATCCTCAAACTTCCTCCCCTCCTCCTTGCTTACTAATATAAGTGCTTCAGATCCTATTTCAGTTAAATGACGACTCTATCCTATCTAAATTTTCGTATCTAGCAGTCTGAGTCATCTATTCTATCTATCTATCTATCAGTTACTATTAGACTATGCGTAATTTCTATCATATATATCCGTAATCATATCAATAAATCTATACTTATCAATATCTAATCTATAGCTATCCTAATCTCATTCCTATATTCCTAAACCTCCTCTTATCTATCATATAATCTATCACTAAAACAAATTTGTTTCGATCTGATATTCTTATTACAATATCGATAATAAAATCCTACTCTATCAACAATTGTTTAGGGTAGGTGGTATGATATATAGTTTTTTTGGTCTTCACATTGAATTAATTTTCAATACTAGCATGAATCCTAACATGACGGACTATTGCAATAACATAATCTCCCAACTATTGTAGATCAACAGCTAATAAATAATAAATATTTGAAAAGGAATTGACCTTAAATAAAGATCCTATAAAAATAATAAGATTACCCAGTTAAAATTTTCAGAAGTCTTATTGAAGATTGAAATCTTTTTTTCTTTCTTTGGCCATAATGGACTACCCAATGTAAAGTATTCGCAACCCACTACTTCCAACCTCAAATTATCGACATTAATAATATTGATCTGTCTGGGCAATGTTTTCCTTCGAGCGCCTCTTTTGAAACCCATATTTGCTCTATTCGTACCCAATATTATAGGCGGGCAGCAAAGGGGAAACTGTTCCTTCGGCAAAACTTCAAGATCTATTTATTGAATCACATTTTGCTGGCGTGACAAGTGCGTTCTTCCTACATAGCTAACTTAGGCCCAAAATACTATAATCCATTGTGGATGCTCACGCTGTACGTTATGTGGAGTTGTTTGCGTGTGTGTGTGTGTTGATAAAGTTGTGTGGTGTGTGTGTTGTGTGTGTGGTTTCTGAGTTGTGCTGGTAATTTGGTGTGTTAGAGCTGTTCGTCTGAGACTCTGTGTTCTTTGCCCATGCTCATAAGACTAGATACTGTGTATATATCACTAATAAATATATTAAATTTCAATGGAGTTAAATGAACCGCAATCTCGAATGAAGCTTCAGGTCATAATGGTATACATAAATATAGCTTAGATTGTAATAGAAAATCAGAATAATAGTAATTGAGATTTATTATATTTGTCGGATAATGTTAATTTATATAGGACATTCTAGTTCGGATCTATTGCATCCTCTAATAATATCTCGAGGGATGAGAGAAGAGGCTTGCAAAATTCTGTGTTGTGATTTTAATGTATTTTTTTTCATTGTTTTCCGATATATTATATCCGTGCCGTCAAAGTCCAAAAAAGCTTACGTGGCGAGTGCTGCCAATTGGAGCCATCTGATGCTATTTTTCTTTTAAACAATGCAAAGTGAAATAAATTATAAAAATAAACGATTAACATACATGTTAATGTGATATGTTATATATGATAAATATGCTATAAGTAAAGGTATTGATGGCACAGTTAAAACGCGTGTATTTTTTACAGGTAGGAATTTTTATTCTTATAGATAATTTTCTTTTAATTAGTTCTTCGTGTTCAAACTTCTGTTTATTATGCAATGTTCACTGTACTTGGCAACTTTATTCTTTATGCCTTAATTGGCTTAAAAAAACCAAAAAAACATTAAAGTGTGAATAATAAAATAGAGAGTCTAAAGTCATACCAACTAATTTCGTACGATAATTGAACCTTTCCCCAGTATCCAGTGTCGAGATAGAAAAGGATACACCGACATGAATCAGCCACCTCCCTATAATGTAAAATTAACTAAGTATCATATCATACGTTAAATAAACTCCCTTTACCTTGATCTATCACATAACCATTTCTAAACATTTTAGGTGTTTGCCACTCATTCCTATTATCCCACTATTAATTCACTATATATATGCTCTAAATATAAGTTAAATTATAAAAATAAAAAAAAAAATAATATATATATATATAAAAATATAATAAATATAAAATAAAATAAAATATATGAAGTCTATATATATATCATTTATATATATTATACTTTAACATAAATGAGTCATTCCAATACATTCATTTATTACTATAAAACATTGTATATAATAATATACTGATTCCGTAATATAAACGTCTCGTGTTAAAGAACTTTCTAATATTTATAAACGCACGTGATTTCTATATCTTTATTACCTAATAAATAATAAATATGTAGATATAAGACGTTTCTATATCTTACTCGAATAACTATATCTCAAAGTTATTAAAACTTATATACGATTTTCTTATATATAATTATTACCTCTAGGTCAAACTTCTACTTCTAATCTACTATCATCAGAAAATATTGTATATAAACTACTCACAACTTAGTAATAAACTCCCAACATTTCGTATACTATTATTATCAAATCTTTGTAAATTATAAAATGCCAACACGTTAATCTCTTCGACATTACCATTACAATAATAACATGAATATTGTATATATATATAGTATTATATATACTGTATTACTATATATATAATATATAAATAATACTATAATATATATATATAATATATATATAAGGAATAATATTAAAATAATATTCCTCGAAAAAATTCAAATTTTCATTTCTTTTTCTAAATGATAAAATTTCGTATTTTTTTATTTCAAGATTTTCATAAGAGACTACTTTATTATAAATACCACCTTTCATTAAACTCCTCGATAAACATACCTATGTAGTCTGTTCTTTCATTCCCTTCAGTAAACCTATACCTAATTAGTTACATAATACCCTCTATTAGTAAATCACTACCTAAAATATGTAACCCACTTTATAGTAACTTACTATATATATATAGACTAGTGTAGTGATATTTATATAGGCTTTTATTTTTTTTTTATTTATCCCACCCCCCTCCCCAAAAATACCCCATATACTGTAATGGGCAACTTTGTAATTATCTTTCTAAAAATATAGTCTTTTTTTATTTTTTCTCCCCACACTTAAGGATATAAAGGGGCTCATCAAGGAAATATTTAACCCAGAACATTGAGAACCTCGGTATTTTTATTCTCCTATTAATTCTGCGAGCCGGCTTAATTTGTAAGCAGTACCCCTATGAAAATTACCACGGTTCCCACCGCAAAAGGTTTTAATACCTTTATTAACCCATTACCTGGACAATCAGGGCTTTTTATAATGATATTGTGGTGACAACTAATAATAATTATAATACTTATCTTGCACATACCAGTACTCTTTTCTGAGGCTTTGAAGGATAAAAAATATAGTGAAGAGATAAAAAAAATTAAATTAATCTGTGCAATATAATTCTCCCCATATACCTCAACACGAAAGTTTTACAACATACAATAAGATAATTTATTAATTATGATAATATATTGAAGCATATCATCTGCATCAGCGCATGATTCAAACACACCTTTGTCACTATTTACATCAGAATGTTAAAATATCTTTGAGATCCATAAATTATAACGATCGGGATAATCAGCATTGTCATTTAGAAAACCGTAAAAGAAGAATGATGACCAAAATTGCTAAAAAATTTGATTCCGAACTTCTCTTGCAGGACTTTAAAAAAAGATAGTTCCTCATCCTCCATTTTATAGCCGTAATCCGAGTGCACCTATTAGTTGACAATAAATTATTTTGACTGCCATCTATCCTATGGATAGGAGTATTTATGAACTATCACTTTATATCAGTCCATCAATAAACAAACATAAATAAAAGAGTCCTTAATGAAACACAAAATTATAAAAGGGGAAACGGATTGACTACAAAAGTTGATTGAGGCGAATACACAAAAGATAGAATCTCAAAATTAGATAACATCACTTAACTAATATACACGTATACCATTACTAATCGATAACCTACAACATATAACACCAGAATGTCAATAGGATACATTACTCTTAACAACCTTGCGGTCTATAAACCTTACTTTCTAATCAGGTACCTAAAATTACATACAAGTAGCACAGGTACCTTAACTACGTATCCATAAAGATACTAAACAACCACAGGGACATTCACACAACCTTGGCTCAAACCTACTCTTACTTTAAACAACTCCCCTTTCTTTCCCTTAGTCCTACAGCAAGCCCTACCATTCCTATGAAAAGCTTCAATAACATTTAATAACATTTCAATTGCTCCATAATCTTCCAACACTTTCCACAACTTCCCTCTTTTAACTCTGGTGTAAGTCTTTTCGAAATCGAGAAAGCCTACAAAAACGTCTTTCTTCTTTTCTGAGTATTTCTCTGCCAATATTTTCATGGTAAATGCCTGATTCATGCAAGCTCGACTATCCCTAAAACCACATTGCTCTTCTTCAATCCATTTATCCCTGACATTTTTAACTTTTTCTATCGGTACTTGTACATATATTTTACCTACGATACTCAATAAACTTACTCCTCTGTAATTAGAGCACTCTTCTTTGTCACCCATACCATTATATATTGTAACAAGGAGTCTTGCCAATCTTGTGTAATCTCACACCTTACTCAGCAGACATTAACAACAGACTCCAAAGCATTGCTACCTCCCTTTTTGAAACATTTCAACTTGCATAGCATCCAAACCCGAGACTTTAAAAAATTTTCTGTCTCTTCAAAGCATTGAATACCTTCATTTTTTGTAATATGTCACACAATTTCAATTCGCTATCTTTAAAACTTCATTGGGAATTTTACTCCATTAATTTATTCTGATTCTTGTCTCATTTATTTCATCCATCATCCTTATCTTTCGTTACTACTTTCAGCATTGGTTTATCCTTAAATGTTAATATTCTCTATGTTTTCTCGAACTCTGTCTTTATCATTCTGAACTACCATATTTTCAAAGTCTTATTATCAATAGATTAGAACGTACTCCTTCTAACATATATTATATATAAATATATATATATAAAGTATATATATATATAATATAAATTATAATACTTATATTTATATATATCTTTATAAAATATAATTATAATAAATATTTAATTATATAATATTTAAGTATTAATTATATATAAATTATAATATATTTTTAATTGAAATTATTAATATATTATATATTATTATATATAATTAATTAATTATTATTATTATTATTAATTATTATTATTAATTATTTATATTATTATATTTATATATTATATTATATTTATTTTTAATTTTTAATTTATAGAGATGTCCATCGAGTCATCTTGCTTATTCCGTATTATTATTTTTGATAATAAATACGTTTGAAATAGCTGTAATGAGGGGTCTATTAAGTGAATGAATTTCATATATACCTTTTTTTGAGTAATCAACAGGTAGAATATTAAATTCAAAGTAATATATAATATATATTATATATAATTTATGAATATATATAGAAATATTAATCTATTAGTGTATATATTTCTATTACTTAGACATTGGGATATTGAGTTAGATGAATTTTTGAGAGCTTTTTAATTTTTATTAAAAGGTGGTTAGAATTAACACTCTTCAGTGGACTCAAGAAGATAGATATGCATCGTCTACATCCTCAATCCATTATATCAAATGAGTATAAAAAACAGTTTACTCTCACTCTTCTTATATCTCTGGTGCCTCCCCAAACCTTATCTCACTCACGATCTATAATACAGTTTCTCAACTAATGATGGATCTAGTGTATGGTCCTTATGAAGATCTCAACAGGGTCTGTTCATATATAGCATTACCGTCCAATGGTTTCATGCTTACCGTAACATAAGTTTATTTCCCTTTTGATAATGTTCTACTTAGACCGACCCATATATCTGTACATTGGTTAGGATGTTATTTTAAGACTTCTAGTAGTCTATTTAATTATGAGGTGATTATTAAGTGTAGAGTGTTGATGATAGGTGATCATAACCTTAGTCATTGTTTAAAACTCATCAAGTCAATTGTTGTGAAGGGAAAAAAAGATAAATCTTTTGAGATTTTGTCAGAAAAATAGATAAGGGAATTAGCTTTGCTGATTAATATTTTGTTTCATGATATGAGAGTTTGAACGAGATTAGAATGATTGATCAAACGAAATGCACTTGATTCTTCAATTCAAGGGTAGCTGTATGAAATGTATCAATAGTATAATTCCACTATTTAGAATTAGAATACATAACATATGAGGTGATGGTGTAAGTGATAAGATTACGGTCTCTGATACTATAAATGCTTAGTATGAGCATTCGCCAATGCTGATATATACATATATAAAATCTACAACAAATTATAAGCTTATTTGTACTATTTTGATTCATATGACTATGTAGTTATTTCTCAGGTTAAGTGATTGAGTTGATAGATCAAGTTATCAATAGCCATTATGGGATATGTATACAATACCTGATATCACTCTTCAGATGTGAATGTCCCCATTCTAGATTTTGACAGGACAGTCATGCACATAAGACACATTGATTTTATGATATTCTCTTGATCTAATTACTTCAGAAAGAATTTCACTCAGAGAAATTGGTATCCACGAATAATTTGAGTGCGAGGCTGATAAGGTGCTACATCTGGTGCGTGCTTAGCTATTTTTATTGCATATCTACTAAACCCCATAATACTCTAATAGTATATTTCTACTCTTAATATATATAATATTTAATAAGATTATTTTATCTCTCAACTGATGTTGATAAAAAAATAATATGGAGCACACATTGGAAAATAAATAACAGGCTTAATTTTGAATGACATACATTTAATGTACTTTATACAATTATTTAATATTATATTAATTTAATTATAATAATAGTTATATTATATTATAATTATAGAGTAATTTAATTAATGATATAATATATTATTATATTATATATATAATATTAATATTATAAATTAATTAATATATATTTACTAATTTTCTTTCCCTCTGTAAGCGAAGAAAAATAATAAAATAAGTAAATTTTAAAATGAGGCGTTAATTTTATGTGTTTTAAATTAATCTGATTTCATTTATTCTATTACTAATACATTATAATTCTAATTCTACTAATCATATCTTATCTTACGATATCTAATCTATTCTAATCGTATCATAGATTACTATCTAATCTTATGTTTTAAAGATATAATTATATTTATAAAAATGATCTATATAAATATAAATATATTAATATTATAATATTATAAAAAGTATTATTATTTATATATATTATAATAATACTAAATTATATATATTAAATGAATAGATATTTAATATATAATATTTATAAAATATATATATATATATATATATTATATAAATATTATAATATTATAATATATTATATTTAATAAATAATTATATTAATATTATTAAATATATATATAATTATAATTTATATATTATAATATACTTATATAATAATATATAATATTATTATAATACAGTATTAATATATATATTATTATATATATAAATAAATAGTATTAATTATTAATATATTAAATTAATTATAATATATTATAAATATCATTTATATATAATATATATATATTTAATATAATATAAATTAATATAATTGAACTCATATATATATATAAATATTATAATATAATTCCTTAATTAATAAATAACTTTAATAACTTTAAAATTAATATCAAAAAACTACCTAAGTAACTACCACTATACTATCTAACCTCAACTAAGTTATACTACCTTATAACTAACTATAACTTATAATCATTATACATACTATTTACAAACTTACTAAACACTAACTATACGTTAACTTAACTGCTACTGTTAATAATATATATATTTAATAAATATAATAAATATAAATATATAAATTATAAATACATAATTTATTAATATATAATATAATAAATAATAATATTAATATTATTAATAATAATTATATTTAATTTAATAAATTATATAAAATTAAAATAATTAAATAATAATATAATTAATATATATGATAATTAAATTATGAAATTATCTAAGTAAACAGATTATGTAATTAAACAATTAAATACAATTTATTATTAAATCATTAAGAATGACTTAAACCACACTATAGAATAGGTGGACACTAAATTAATATAATTAAATATAATCTACAAACACATTTTTATATATGGATTAAAAATGTGGATAATTGTAAATCTGTGATATCCTATATAATTAGATATATCTTTAGTCATTAATATATCCATTTAAAATCGCTTAACTATAAACAGTTATTAAATATATATAATAAACGTGAAGGCGATCGTTACCCAGATTATACAAAGTTCATATTTATAAGTTGTTTAAATTGAAAGTGAGCCATAATTTCTTTTTACTTATATAAATGTCATATAAATTAGTTAATATAATATAAATAAACCAATTTTTATGCATAATATATCACAATTTCTTAAACAAATATTGTTCGAAGAGAATAATTTAAAGCCTAATATAAAAAGATTTAAAAACTTATATGAATATAGTTATCTTGTTGCGCTATTCACAAATCAGTTTATAGTTATTTTCTCTAAAAATTTAAATGAATTGTTATCTTCAAACTATCTAAGAAAATCGCACTTTTGGTTATATATATTTTTTTTTTATTTAACTTTTATATTTTATATTGTACAATTTTATTTTATAATTTTCTATAGACGTAGTTTATCATACTAGTTCCTTTAGAGATACTACTCCTATCTTTATGGTCAATTAATATTACTAATTAATATATAGAAGTAATATATACTAGTTCTGTGCAAATTTTATCACGCATATATCCCTCCTACTATGTTTCTAAGAAATTCCCGTAGTACAATATACTTTAAATGATATCTTAGCTAACGTAAATAGAGCACTTCTAAGTATTGTATATAATCTGTAATTACAGACATGATTAGTGATAAAAATTATTATAATACATGACGAAAATCACGGCATATAAGAAGTAATCTATTTGACATATATAAGTTTTTATTTATTAGAGTATTATGAATATAATCACGTGTACGTGAATAATGTTACTTCATATCAACCGCATAGCGCACCCTTAATCAACCTATAGCAAATAAACCATTATTCCATAGTCTGTCACAATTACATCGTTATACCTCATACAGTTAAAGATTATGTCTACAAAGTGTTATAATTCTTTAAACGTTATGTCGGTAAAAATTATAAGTGAGAGAGTACTCACTAATCGTTATATATCTTTAGATTATAAACTGATTATTTATACACATATAATTATTCCAATATGATTATTAGAGGTACTCTATATAGCACACAGCACACTCAGCCCACAGACTGAATTTTATGTTATATGTTAATTTTATTATATAATAAAAAGGGTATGAAATAAAGAAGAAGAAATATAATAAAGTGTATTTAAAGAAGTATAAGACTATTATGTGTTTAATAGCAAACGATGAGAACAGAAAGGATATGAAAGAGAAGTTATATATGCTCACATAGTATAATCAGAAGATAAGATAGAGGAAGAAGTAAAGAAAGAATGAAAGATAAGCAAGAAAAAGTCAGTAAAATAGACCAAAAAGAAGTTATCAGTGTATTATTTTCAATAATACTAGAAGTAAAAGATAGAAGTCTAATTGCAAAGAGAAGTAAAGTAAAGGAAGACATGGATAAGTAAAGAAGAAGTAAAGATAATGTAGATGAGAGAAGAAAAGAATGATAGAAGTATATATAAGAAGGAAAGAAGAAGAAGAATAAAAGAAGAAGAATGTAAAGTTAATACAACAACAACGTAAAGAAGAAGAAGAAGATGAATAAGAAGTACCGTAAAGTAATAGAGAAAGAGGCAAGTCTGAGGTAAAGTAGGAATAGAGAATAGGAAAGATACCGTTTTAAGGCAGGTTAAAGTTAGGATATAGAAATGTATAATATGAATATAAGCTAGAAGATAGGGAGTATGATGATGCTGTAGTAGATAGAATGATAGAAGTTATCATAATAAATGATATATTTATATTTGCAACTAGAGTAATCATAGCTTCCGAGACGAAGGTGATATGTCTCTTAGATATATTGAATATCTTAAGATTACAAATATAGAATAATTAACTGAACAAAACAAAGTTAAAAGCATATTATCCAGAGATAGCAAAATGTGCAGAAAATGAAAGAAAGAAATAAAATAAGATAATATATTGGATAGAAGACCATAAGAGAGAATATAACGAAATGTAATGAAATGGAGTAACGAAAAAATAGAAGAAAGATAAAGCCGTAATGAGCTAATAACAAGATAAATAATGTGGTACAAATGAAAAATTGCATGTGAAATAACTCTTATAAATGTAAGAAAAAAGATTTTAGTGAGTGAGAGACGGTAAAATGAGTGAAAAATTATACAAATGAACAAATGATACAGAAATGTGTATAGAAGAGAGCAATGAAGAATTTCAGACATGGTTACTTTTAGAGTATCTTAAGTTAATATATATATGAAGAGAGTCATTATGAAAAAAGAGATAATGAGTGAGAGACCATTTATGCATTAATGAGTATTGATATAATTAGAAAGAATGTTGGACAAAGAATACCTAATTTTTAAATTTGAGCAGGTGTTATTTGAACCTAGCAAAGACAAATTACTGGAGAAGAGGAGATAGATCAAACGAAGAAGTAAGGTATAAGAGAATTTTTACTCATACAGAACACAAATAGAAATTACTGCACTCAGATGATATAGGTGAGAAACGAATAAGATCGTCACGAGATATGAACTTATAAGCGAAACGCTTTATATAACCTCATTATTAATATTAAAGTAAGTGGAAGATATTTTGAGAAGAATGAAACAGATCTAGGAAGTGAGATTATCAGTATTTTTAGTCCAGATTATAAAATTTGAGTTATAAAAGAAGAAAGGAAGAAAGAATGAAAGTAGGATTAATGTGAGAAATATTTAAGAATGATGTAAAATATTTAAATAGAAAAGAAAAGAATTATATAAAGGAATAAAAATTGCTTGTCGCTTTAAACAGTGGCTTACGCAACATTCAAATTGGGAGAAGTAATGAATGAATAGGAGAGTGAATAAATTAAAGTAATATAAGAATATATATATATTATAATAAAGATTTAATTTAAGTTATAAGTTATATAAGCTAAGATATAAGCAATACAAATATTATTGGTTTTGGGGGGTAAGTATGATTTTAGGGAACTTAAAGTAAAGAAGGTAAAGAAGAATAAGATGAATAGAAGTAATAAACGGATGAAGAAGAATGTAGAATGAAAAAGTAAAGGAATGAAAGAGGATAGTGTAAATCTAGGATTCTATAATATTATTATTTAATTTATTATTTATATATAATTTTATATAAATTAATTTATATATTATAATATATATTAATTAATTATTTTATTATTTATTATATTATATATTATTAAATATTATTAATATATATTATTATTATATATTTATAATAATTATATAATTATATAATATTGATGTTATTATATTGTTATATTAATCAATATTTCTAATATATATTTAATAATTATTTATTATTGATCATTATTAATAATTATTATTATTAATAGTATTACTTATATATTTATAATTATCTATTATCTTATAATATAATTACTATATTATATCAATATATAGGAAATATATTTATTATTTTATATATTGATGTATTAATTATTAACTAATTATTATTATTAATTATTTAATTATATTCACTAAACATTAAAATTATTATACACTTAATCTTATATCTCTTATTATATATAGTTAACAAATTAAATTCAGGTAAAAAATGTTCAAATAATAATTAAAATTTTCAATTCAATATTTTTAATGATGAGATATATTAAAAAAAAGCTTAATTATAATTTTTTTTGGAATTTTTTTTTTTATTGGTAAATCCTTTAAATAAATAAAATAAAAAAAAAAAAAATTAAATAAAAAGATAAATAATAAAGGATAAATAAACTGGAAGATAATGAAAATCTTATACTCAGTATTACTGGCGTTGTGGGCTGTGGTTATTATGTTTATAGTTGAGAAGAGAAGTACCGAAGATGGCTCTCAGAGAACACTGATAGCATCACATGTGAATTCGGGTAGATTACTTCACTATTACCATGAAATTAGGGCAATATATTATATTTAAAAGTATATATTTATATTGTTATATATCATTAATAAAGATATTTAATATTATTATAAAGTTTGTAAAATAAAGTTTATGACTTTAAAAATATTAAATTGATCCACCGTCATTTTCCACATACATTTTTGGATTAAAATAACGTATGATAAATATATCCTACTATAATAAGTATTTATGTCATAACTTTAAATATATTTATTCGTATAAATAAAGATAATATTTAAATAAATATAATATATAAGATATATGTAGCATAGTATATAAGAATACTTTTCAAACATTTGTATAATTTTATAAGGAATTGAAAAATGTAAAGGAATATAGCATATAAAATTTAAGTTATATTAAAGGTAAAAATAATGAGCTTGCAATTAAATTAATATCTAATGTATATTAATACAGTATGCATATTACATCAAGTTTGCTAAATCTTTAAAAAATTCATAGGATATTATTTATTTTCATCCCAATTTTCAGAGTAATTTATCTAGTGCAACTGCAGCCTAATAATGTAGCAAAATAGTAAAAAAATAAATATTATGCTTTTATTTTCCAGAATTTTGTTAGACAAGTAAATACTTCACCAAAAAATCAATTCAATTAGAAAAATGTAGGAAAATAAAAATAGCAGTATATCATCTAATGCTAATTTAACGTATATGTTTTACTTTTAATTATTATTTAATATGACAAAGTCAATAAATATTAAAATAGATAAATATTGGTGTAAAATATATTGCATAATTCTTAAAATTTTAAAGAACTTTATATATATAATTATATATATATAGGTTATACTATATTTTTTGTGATTCGAAATGGGGAATAATATGGGAGGTTTAGGCAAATATGGATTACGTTATGCTTAACTACCAATCGTCTATTAATACAAATAAAAAATTTATTTAAGAGATTTTTTTTGTTTTGTTTTTGAGTTAAATTGGGAACTTATTATACCTAATATCTATCTACAAAATAAACAGAGCATTGACGATAAATGCTATTATATCTCTAGATATAATAATGAATTGGGGGTATGAACTCTAATAAATGATTTAATAAGTACTATGTTTTAGGTGAGTGTCATATATATATATAGGTGGTATTGGAAGATAACAGATGAGCACCACAGTTTAAAAATTATAAATTAAAAAGAAATAACAAAAATTAAATCTATACATATAAAAATAATTTGCTTTTAAAAAGTCAAACAAGAGAAAACACTGTTGCTAATTTTACTTATAAAAGATCGTATTTTTGTTATCTTTATTTGCTTATTATTATAAGCAATATTTTATAATTTTTTTTATTATTATTATAGTATATTACATTAAATATTTAATATTATATTGTTGTTACTTGTCAATTTTGTTTAATTGCTAAAATACTTTTCAATATTTTATTATTAATATTGATTCTGTTAATAACTCAAAAATAAATATAATATTTTAATAACATAAGAACATCCTATAAATGAATTTTCTATGCCTGAGATAACTATGTCGTCCTCTGTATTATATTCATCATTTATTTTTGTTTATTTTAATATTAAATATAATATTTTTTTAATATTTATATAAATTTAATATATTATATATAATATATATATATATATAATATATAATTAATATTATATATATATAACTAATATATATATAATATATTATTATATTATATATTATATATTATTATATGATACAAATGTGATTTTGTTATATATAATATTATATATAATATATATTTATATTTATTTATTTTATATGTGTTTTTATTGTACGAGTATATTAATTGCAAATATATATTTTTAATATATATATTTTTTTACATATTTTCAAAATTTTATAGACGTTATCGAATATATATATATTATATAAATAAATATATATTATTATATTTATATTTAATATATATATATTATATTAATTATATTATATTATTAATATATTTAATAATTATATATATATATATATATATATATATATATTTAATATATATATATATATATTATATATATATATTTATTATAATATAATATATATTATAATATTAATATATATATAATATATAATTATATTATATATATATATTACAGACTACAGTACATAAGCTTATTAATATAACTAAATCAGCTATGTAAACTTCTTAGGTTTTAGTTCTACAGACTTGCCTCTACAAAGTTCCTTGTCCTTCACCACCTGCGCATTCTCCCCACCCTCAAAACAGCGGCCTTCATCATATCTCCCTTTCATCTCTTCCTCGATATTCACATCATGTATTCCCCTTAGGCCCTAGGGTCTCCACTCATGCAAACCCCGCTTGCATGCTTTGTCCTCTTCCTTTCACACATTTCCCAACCATTTCAGCTGGTTTTTCTCTTCCCTCAACGCACTCATCTCTGTCTTATTTTTATTATTCTACATTTCTGTAATGTATAAATGTTCTATATATTGAACTATAAATTGATATTGTAATATAAATTGAATGTAATATAAAAATATATATCAAAGTTTAAATTTAACTCCTTTGGAACTCTTCTATTTGTTAGCAAAGCGTAGAATATTCATATATTTTTTCGTGAAATTAATTTCTTTCCTTCACATCTAAATCAATCCCATCCACACTCGTCAAATATTAATCGAAAACACTTAAACCATACTACACCTGTTTCAGTTATGTTTCTTGTATTTGAATGTCTTTACGTCTAAGCATCACCACTATCTCCGTCTCTTTTTTATCTTCATTCAACAGTGTTTCATTACATCGCTGAATACATTTATTGCTCTTTATAACTATTGCTGACCATTCGCTATCGCTGCCTCATAATCTGCAGGGAAATGATCCTTATATTCAGTAATTTATTAACTCGCAATAAAAGGTATCAAAAAGACGTCCGATTCTGAGGAACAACAATAGTTTCACAGAGTCTAAATCGTTTAACACTGTCGGCTTTCCTTGGTTTGTCGCAGCTCCCGCCTCTTTTATCCGGGCATGGGAAAAACGTATAGGATTCTAGATGTTAGTCCTCCATGGAAAATACATATATTATATATTTATAATATATATAATAATATTATAGATATATATATATATAGTTATATAATATTATTAATTTAATATAATAATAATTAATATTAATATTAATATTTATACTATATATATATATAATTATATAATAATAATTAATATAGTAGTTATGATAATATAATAATGATAATATTACCAATACTAATATATATTACTTATATAACATCTGTGAAATTTTAATTTTAGTTAATAGGAGAAGAATCTATGTTATGACCTATTATTTAATCAGAAACATAATTTCCTAGTTATGTCTTCAAACTCTCATATATCTCAGAAGAAACTTACGCGGTCTAGTTATATTTTTGTATATACATTTTACCTTAATTTATAGCGTGAGTAATAATGTAATCTAAATACAATAAAAAATATTAAATCATACGTTTCTCAAAACATCTTATCATTCTTAAGAGTTAATTTTGCGTAACTATAATCATTATTACACTTGAGATCTTGGTGTTAGTGTGTATGTGCAGAGGTGGTCGTGTTCCTCCTTCTTCTTACCGCTCTTTTCATGGTAAACTATTTTTTATTATTGCACTCATAAATTTATTTTTATTTATTATAAATATATCTATTATTATCTAACTATCCGTATGATTCTCTATTTGCTTATTATTTATCATTAAATTCTACTTATTTACTTATCTATTATTATTATTATTCTTATCTTATTAGTTATATCATTATTTTCTCTTTCTCTATGTAATTATTATTATTATTATTTATATTATTAATACTTTAATATTATTATTAATTATTATAGAAATAATATAATCTATGAGATAATAGTATAGATTATATATTTAATTAATATATATAATAATAATTAATATAATATAAATCTATAATATAATATTTAGACTCAAAATAAATTAAAATTAATGAATAATAATAATTAAAATAATTACTATATATGAATAAGGAAATTTTTATTTTATTTGTACAAAATATAAATTACAAAAACATGAGTAATAATTACATAAATACAGAAAACAATACAATTCAAATAGATCTTAGGTGAATGTATTTACGGTAATAAATATTTTTTCCAATCTAGTGACATTATTTGTATAAGTTAAATGTTTACCCCCAAGCTTTATTTACTAGTAACATAAAGATCAATTGATTCGCATATTATATATATAAAACTTAACTAATTTAAAATAATAAAGATAGTGTTAAGAGTTTTATTGACTAATATTTTTATCAATAGATAATAGATAATAATAATAATAATAATTGATAAATAACAATGATAAGAGATAAAATTAATAAATAGAGGAAAATAATTAACTAAATAAATAGCTAAATGAATAAATAAATTAATAGATATATATATAATAATAACTATAAATAATAAATAGTTATTATAAAATTTTGATAATAATGTACTTAAAATATATAAATAAAAATAATAAAAAATAATTGAGAGTTGAGAAAAAATGCATATCCTCTATATTGAAGTACAAGTTCACTAATGAATACACTCAATAATTATAATTAAATATTACATTACATAATTAATGATGAATGTGGAATATATAAAATCTATAGTTAATATATCAATCATCAAATAATAAAATTTTAGATTGTTCAATACTAATTAATTTCCTCTCATGACATTTACTCTTTCTGCATTATTATTATTGTGTAGAGAGGGAAATTCACCCTTTAAAAAAAAAGTCACAAATTTCTAATATGCTAATAAGTCAACCAAAAATAATTAGTAGTATTATCATTAATAAGATGAATAATAAATATAATAATACCAAAAATAAAAGATGACGATAATAAATAATTCATCAATAAAAAATATTATAATATTATTTGAATAAATTTAACCATAAATTAAATTTATTATTAATTTTAATCACCAATATATTATATTAATTATTGTTATATTCCCTATAAATATTATTATACGCCTGTTGCAAATTAGATAAGGAAATAGTTTTTCCCTTATTATAATTATTATTGATTTTCATTATCTTATTATTATTATTCTTTTTAAGTCATTACAAGTAACTCCACCACTACAATTCTACTATCTTCTTCTCTTTTCCCTCATACATATCTCTGTTTTCTAGGACTCTACCCCAGTGAATATCTAGCGGAACGACTTACTTCCTTCTTGTAGTCTTCTTATCTTTTACAATCTCCTGTCCCTATACTTCTTCATTCTTACTATTCTAATCTTTCTATACTTTCTTCTTCAATTAATTAAACCACTTCTTTTGCGTTTACCTACCTCTGTCCAACCAAATTTATATTAAACGTTTCCTTATAGGTTCATATTATAATAATATTAAATTTTAATAATATTATTATAATATTAAATTTATAATATATATTATATAAAATATAATTTATTATTATTAATAATATATATATTATATTATTATTATAATTATATTATGATTATTATAATATATTTATAATATTATTATTATAATATTTTATATTATTAATTATAAATTAGTATAATTATATCTTATAATTATTATTTTAAATATTAAGTTGTATATATTAAATTATATATATTTTAAATTATTTATAATTATTTATTTTAATAATATTGATAATTAAAATTCATAATAATTTATAAATTAATTATTAATTATTAGTATTAATATTATTATTATTTCTATTGATTAATTATATTGGATATAGAAATTTATAGTCTCCGTCACTAATATTCATTTAGCTATATAGATTGAAAGATAAATTTAATTATCTATTAATAGTTATATCGATATTATAAGATAACCTTAAAAAATTTGTAAATAATAATAAAAGTTTTGTTGCTTGGCATTTCTTGATGTATAAAATATAATTAATGGGATTTACATTTTAGAACTTAATTGTTTAGTAATGATTCTGCTTGTTCTACTACTACTAACATTACTACTAACTTTACTACTAGCAACTGTTATACTATTATCGAATAATACTTACTACTGATGTGGCAATATTAATATATGCAGAATATAATTCTAAAATATAGAAAATTATTAAAAAATAATAAATAAGGTTTGTTAAATTGGATAATAAATATTTAATATAATAAATAAAAATAATATTAATAATTAAATTATTAATTCAAGTAGATAAAAATATTTAATTATATTTAATTATTATTTAACCAATTTATTAACTTAAGTAATTTGTATATAATTACTATCATAATTTACTAAAGCGTTAAAAATTATAGTTACTACCTTAATAGATATTATTAATGCGTACTATATATCTGAGGTATTAATTAACATGATGAATGAATATATATAGTGAATCTTTAAATAACTTTTTTCAAATAAAATTCGTCATTATACTTACATTAATGATCCATGCCTGTTATATCAATTTGGAGATTCACTTATATATATTTTAATCGATCTTGTAGGAAGTGATAATTACCGATAACTATAGCAGGACTTTTTAATGAGGCATAACATTAAGATAGATTTTCGCACATAGGTAATGTTATTTAATTGGCAGTGTAGATATTACCACAATAATATAAACTTATCTTTGTAGCTCTCGTTTTCTGCTTTGATTTATATGACTTTAAAACAAATAACACAAAAAAATATTAACAGAAAAGAAAAAAAATTACACCAATATCCATCAAATTTATTTTATTAAAACAAATAGAATATTTGATAGTGTCAGCAAATTAAAATGCAGTAGAGCGGAGTGAAATATACTTGTAGTTTTTTATAATGAAAACATAATTTCAATTAACTGAACCGTCAATCTTATTGTTAAAAACAAAGAGAGATTAATATGATGAAGACACAGATGCGTGTTTGATTTTCTTTATATGTTTCAGGTAATATAATATATGTGTTTTTTATATTACACGAGTATTTGAGTCTCCTATATATCTAGTGACAATACTACTTAAATATATGTTACGTCTATTCATTTACTATTCATTTTTATTTTTCTCCAAATATAAAAAAACAGATGAAAACAGACCACTTATATATAACAGCGTTTATATTTTAACATTATGCAGTACTTGCGAAAATGAACAGCTAAAGCCATCAGATTACCTTTTTAATTCTTTATACCATATAGAGTAAGTTTTTTTTTACATTTATACAATTTTTCTTTATACTATATACAGTAAGTTTTTTTTTTACATTATATACATTTTTATTTCTTTTACCTTATATAGAGTAAGTTTTTTTTTTATATTACTATGGGTACATTTTTATTTTCTTTATATAATATTACAGTATATAAATAAAAAAGTTTTTTTTTTTATTTTTTCATTTCAAAATTATTAGTAGGGTTTTATTTTTTTAAAATTAAAAATAAAAATACCCAAATTTTTATATTTTTATATTTTTTTTTTTTATATATATAATATATATTAATTTATTAAAAAAGGTCCCTGTTGTCATTATTACGGTAATAATAGCAGCTAATTTGTTTTATATATCATGATATACATTATTTAATATTCTTAAAACCTATACAGTTACGTTTGGTGTTTAGCGACAGATCTAGTGTTATTTTATTACATAGCGTCTCATTTATGTGAGCTGTTTATTTCATATACATACTGTATTTGTTATTTCTTTATACTATATACAATAAAGTTTTTTCCATGGATACATTTTTATATCTTTATACTATGTGCAATTAGTATTTTTTACAGGTATACATTTTAGTTATATATGTATACAATTGTTTTGCATGTGTAATTGTGGTAAGGGATAATGGAATTAATGTTTTTTTGTGTTTTTTTTTTTTTTTTTTTTTTTTGTTTTTTTTTTTTTGGCCGGTTTCGGATCCATCATTTAAAATATCCGGTTCTAACTTCAGTTCTTGCTCGGAATCCGGGCTCAGCTCCAGTGCCGGCTCCAGCTCATTCATTTTTAAATTATACGTCTCCGATTTCGTTTCTGGTTCTGATATTACTATATTTTATAATTAAAAAAATTTCTATTCTTCTCCGTTTTTTGCTCAACCCAAAAAAAATATTTTTGCACCATGTCCGGATTCCTGCGATTCCGACTCCGGTTCCGTCTTCGGTTCCGACTATGGTTCCAAAGCTCAACTGTAAACTAAATTAGAAGCGGAAGTTTCTCTTTTTTAAATGTTCAGAACAGACTACAAAAGAATGGAATTTGACAAAGAAATGAGAGAGAGAGAGAGAGAAGAAGGAGAGAGAGAGAGAGAGAGAGAGAGAGAGAGAGAGAGAAATGAAGAGTAGAAGAGAGAGAGAGAGAAAGAAAGAAAGAGAGAGAGAGAGAGAGATCCAATTTGTTTCCCATGGGACTCCCAAAAATACACATGCTTAGATAATATATGAAAGTGAATCCTACAAATGAGATCTACATTTTCGTAAGTTATATATATTAAAAAGTTCAAATATTTAATTAATAATAATAATTATAATAATAATATATATAATATATATATATATAAATATATAATATAAAATAATAATTTAATTAAATTAAATAATAATTAAAAATAATATATAAAATAATAATAATAATTAATAATAAATAATAATACATATATAAATAATCATAATAATAATATAATTAAATAATTAATAATATATTATAATAAATAATTAATAATAATAATAATAATTAATAAATTATTATATATAATATAATATTAAAATCAACATAATAATAATAATAATAATTATAAATTTAAATTAATAATAATATATAAATCAATAATATAATAATAATAATAATAATTAATAAATTAAATAATAATAAGAAATGATCTAATTTTTCGAAACAAAAATTCTTCTTCCAATAATCTATAATGAATATTTACCATAACTATCACAATTTTATGAATAAATCATAATAATCATAATAATAATTAAATAATAATATTAATAAAAAAATAATAATAAATCGAATAAATGATTAAATAAGTTGAATTAAATTAAATAATTATAACAGTATATATTTAAATATATAAAAATAACTGACAATAATGATAATTAATAATAATTAATAAATAAATATATATTAAATTTAAATCAAAATTATAATAATTAAATTAATAAAATTTAAATATTAGATTTTAATTAAATATATAATAATAATAATTATATAATAATATAATATTCATATCATCATTAATGAGATTTAATAAATATTGTATTATATAATAATAATAATAATAAATATTATAAATATATAATAATAATTAAATATAATAATATATCATAATGAAATAAATAATTATAAAATATTTAATATAATGAAATAAATAATTAGTTTAATATTCTTAATCAAATAATATATAATTATAATATAATATACAATAATTAATAATATATTATTAAAATATAATAATAATAGCAATAATAAACTAATAGTAAAATGTAATTATAATTAATCATAATTAAATAAATTAAATATATTATAAATAAAATTATAATAAATTTAAATTAAATAATGTAAATTAATTTAATAAATTGCCTTAGATTAAAAATAAAGCATAAATAATTCCATGTCTTAATAAACATATACTTTCGTAAAAATATAATAACGTGCACACTAATTAAATATATACAAATACATTACCCACATTGACGATTACTAACCACCACAACATTAATTATTATATTAATATATTTATTGTTTATTTTTAATATTTTATAATAATTATTTTGATATATATTTACATAGTTTAATTATTATAATTAATATTATATTTATATTATATAATATATTTATTTATTAAAATATATGTTATAATATTAACTGGGTAAACTATTATAAAATTATTTTAATCCATTGATTATATAATCTCAAAAAATTATATTTTTTTAAAGTAGTAGTGATAAGTGGTAACCATTATAACAATATATATGGCTTTAATATTGATATGAATATATATATAATTATAAATTAATTATTATAATATTATAACATTATTTATATATATAATATAATATTAATTAATATATTTCTCAAAACATTTTCGCAAAATCATATTTAAATTAAATATTTAAATTAATTATATAACTATATATATATTTATATATATATTAATATATATTTATATATAATTTTTATATTAATTATTAATATTATATTATAATTTATATATATTATAATTTATTATATATTAATATATATATATTAATTATAAATTATAATTTTTTAATATATTATATAATATTATATTTATAATTTATATTTATATATTATTTATTAATAAATTTATTTTAATATATTTGCTTATATTATTTATTTATATTATTAATATATTAATTATATTCAATATATATTATTTAAGGTAATATCATGTATTATATTACAGTAATTATCCATTTCGTTATTTGATACAATACAATACCATAGCAATATTAATATATTATATAAACATATTTATAACTAGTCCATCTAAAAAGTGTACATTTTACTAGTGCGATGTGTTTGGTTGATATTTTGTGTGTGTGTTTTGGTTTGTGTGTTATGAGTTGTGTCTGATTTTGTTAGTTGTGTGACTGGAATATAGTTAATGTATTTTAATAAAATTATATATTTTATTTATTTTCCAATTCATATACTTTTAATATGTTATTATTAGAGTTTATTTATTTTATATATATTAATTATTAAACATATTTCAATAATTAAAGACATATAATAAATAATTATAAGTATTATAATTAGTATTATAGCCAGTCACTATATAGTAAATATGTATAATTTATTAATAATATAACGGAATGAAATAATTAGAGTCTTATATTAATTAAATAAAATATATTAATAAGTTTTTATAAAATATTTATTGTATAATAACATAGCATATCTAGTTATAATCTTCATAGCATATATAAATTATTCTCTATTAACGTGAGTATAACTATTACTAATTAAATCAATTTACTATACTTTTAAATTATAGAGTATTAATATTCATACTTAATTATTTTATAATTATTATTAATATATTTAAATATTTATCACTTAAAATGCTGATTTAGCTATTATATATTTGTGTAATAGAATATATTAATAAAAAAAATACTAACGAGCATATATTATTGGCAATGTCAATAGAGTAAGGCAATTATATGATTAGGACATATATATGTTATTATAGTGCTAGTAGATATATATATATAATACTAGTAATAACGAATGACTTTTAAAGAAAAGTAAATATAATAATGATAACCAAAATATTTGAAGTGATATTTAACTACTATTAATCGATTTTTATATCCACTTCATGAACGAGATATATATTTAATAGTATATAATTTCAAGATTTTAGAGTGTAAAAAAACATAGACGTGTCCTAAGTCAACAAAATCAAACCACAAACAGACCATCACCAAAACGCACACCACAAGAACAACGTCGAAACGACTCACACAAAACCCCAACACAGTACAACAGAATATACAATGTAATCAGTGTATTATTAAGAGGGGTAAAAGTTATACTTATTTAATGTTCAACAATATTAATATTGGTCATAAGTTCTATGGGGTATGGGTTAATTATTAATCAAAATTCGACTGGATAACTACGTATTTATAATATTTATTAAATACTAAACTCTAATTTATAGCTTTGTTTTTAATGTTTTAGAAGATTTAACAGATTTAAAAATTTTATTTAGGTAGATAGGAGATTCTTGAAGATATATATAGAGTGATGGGTTATAATAGATTATTGTATAGATTTAAAACTTAAGATATAATTTCGAATAGACATCATTAAGTGACTGAGAAGAGTGCTCAAGCTCTATATAGTGGACAACATCCAACAGCAACACACCTATAAACACACACCACACACACACGACTAAGTACTAACTAACATCAACACACACATACGTCGAACTACTAATCACTAATCAAAGACAGCTACACGAATCAACTACTCAAGTTTAACGTTGTAATTTATATTTAAATTGCCATATTTATATATACCTTTAAGGATATTTATTACAGATGTACGATATGAGTGTGATAGATAAATTACCAACCAATGACTTTTAATACTAATAATTTTATATGTTAGTTGTTGGAATTCTATTTTTATAAACTTCCTATTATAAGTAGGATTACTACTCTTCCTCTTGTGTGTGGACCTTTTGTGTCTCTTACCTATATTTTTGATATTTTTGATGAATTATTTTTATTTTTTATGGGTTCACAAAAGCATCGAAATGAACTCACAC
>JABUQX010067083.1:47500-68397 GCA_015478945.1 Trachelipus rathkii | reverse complement strand
TATATACTAAATATATAAGTAATATATATATATATTAATATATTATATATATAATATTATATTATATATATATATAATATAAGTATATTAAAATCCTCTATTTAATATATATATATATATATAACATATATATTAATATATTATCATAAATTTATATTAATTATATTATAATATATAGATAATATATTATATAGTATATAATTATAATTATATTATGTAATTATTATTAATTATTAATTATTAATATTTATATTATTATTATTATTATTAATTATATTAATTATTTAAATTATTAATCATTATTATTATTATTATTATTATTATTATATATTATATATATATGTATTAATTATTATTGTAATTATATTATTACTGATTATTTTATATGAATTTAATAAAATTATTCAAAAAATTCTTAATATTAGTGTTAATTCTATATTCAAACTTAATCGGCATAACAATACCTAACGCGAATAGATATTGTGCAGATTTAAGATATAGAATTAAGATATAAAAAAAAGAAATATATTACTGAAGTATTAAATAATGATGACGCATTAATCGTTATATATTATATATGTATGGGATATATGGGTCGACTATAAATTATTATTATATATACTATACAATAAATAGCGTATATTATAGGATATACGCATAAATCACTATCATAAGCTTTATTATGATAGTTGATTTTATTAAGTCTTAAAGAATAGGTCTTAAGTGAGGACAATTTACTTAAATACACGGACGTCAATTAAGTATAATTAATAGTCTAATCCGTTACTATATATTACTAATTACACCAAAAATTGGAATCATAGATATAAGTAAGATATAATAATATATATAAATATATAGAGAGAGAGATGACGAGAGAAGATAAGAGAGAGAAAAATGAAAGAGATAGAGATAGATAGAAGAAATAGAGATAAGGAGAGAGAGGAGAGAAGGGAGTAGGCCTCGGAGTAGTAAAATGTACTGGAGTCGCTAGGCTGATATATATATATTATATATTAATATATTAATTACTATATATTAATATATATAAAATATTATATATATATATTAGATAGTATTATTAGTAGTCAGTATAGTAGTAATAATATGGATAATTATCCTGACTACTAAGGTCTACTAACATTCAATATACGCCCATAATCTTGAGGCTGAAAAATCAGTACACCTATTATAATGGTGAACGTAGTATCACCTGTCATATATAATAATATGGTTTCAATAATATAAAGATATAATGAATTATTGAAGTGGTGATGACTATAATGATATTAAGTCCATAATAATAATTAAAGTAGACTAATTAAAATTATTAATCCATTACATTATTAATAGTCTAATATTACATACAAAATCAAATTGTATAAAGAATAACTACTTCTTAGAAAAGAAACAGAACAGGAAAGTAGAGATGAGAAAGTGGAGAGAGAGAGATGGGAAGGAGAGAGAGAGATCTCACGGATAATAGTGAAAATAGTTACTGAATATCGCCATCCCTTCCAAGTAAAGTTAAAAGTTGGTTAAAGTATAGTAAAATATATAAAAAGACAAGCAATAAAGGTAATCCAGATTTTAGGAACATAAATATATATGAATGAGAATATGATATAGACCATGATAAATTGCGAGGGGCGAACGAGCAAAATTATGCAGATATTATTATATATACGGTAGCAGTAGTGATTAATACTTAACGTTAGATCAATTATATTATGAATTAAGTATTACTATACTATAATACTAGTAATATCATGTTGAGTGATATTAAAGTTATGGTATCACATATAAATATACGGAGGCGGTACAGAGAGAGGAGAGAGGAACTGATGAGAGAGGTGAAGAGACGAGTGAGTAATTCAGAGAGAGTGTGTATAGGTATTAAATCAGCAACATATCAGTATAACCAAAATTTTAGTTACAGCAATTAAACTCAATATATCTCACTATATGCAACCTCACGAATAACTAACCCAATTGTAATATTAAAACAATAAAAATCTAAAAATAACATATAAAACGATTAGTTAACTAAAGACTTAAAAATAGAAGAGTATGTTAGAAATATGAACAAACTAACACAACTTTCGAGAGCATACAATAACCTGGAGGTATTTTTATTCAATAAGGAATGAATAAATTATATAAAGAGTTAAATTAAATTTTAATATGAACTACTGGATATCTATTAGTTCGGTTCGTACAAACTTGAAAATCAATTTTCCAAGGAGCCTTTTGTTAATAGTTTTCCTTCTATTATAATAAATGTATTTTTAACAGCTTAATCATTTAAAATTTATTCATTTCTTGAAATTTTTATTATTAATGAAACTTAGTGTTTTTTTTAATATATTAGTAAATATCAATCATGAATTTTCTTTTCTTAGTAATTTTTTAGCAAACATATAATATATTTTTTTATCGAAACTCATCTTGCTCGTATGATTATGATCATCTTTATTAGTATTGTTATTATTCATCAACTAATAACTTATGTTGATATTTACGTCTTTTGAAATCATGGATTTCAAAAAAAAATAATTTTTTCCATCACACTTTTCTCTGCAAGCCTACTACTTATATATAAGCACCCTACGCATGGAATGAGTTAAATACTCCTATAAGACACTATTACATACCGGATAGAGTTCAATTTATCATTAGTCACTATTTTTTATTCTTGGGAGAAACATAACTTATCCTCCTCCAAATCATGCGGGTTGGTGAGATGGATCTGATTCTGATCTTTCTACAAAATTTTATTCGCATAATGAATACAGATAAAAATTAATAGTTGTATCTCTTATATGTACTCTCTAATTGGAGAATCATGCAAAATTTCTCACTTAGTGTTGACTTAAAAGCTTTGACAACATTTATAGTGACCCGAATTCAAACAAATTTTATTCTTGTTCCTCAGTACTTTTTTTTTTTTTTTTTTTTTTTTTTTTTTTTTGAGAAATTACATTACGTGTTATAAGAGTGTATCTTATTAAAATAACTAATGGTCTTGATATTCAAAAATAAATGAATTATAAAGTTCTGAATTTCAAGAAATACATATACAAATCCATGCTTAGATTATAGAGTCTGCCTAAAATGTCGTGGTTATTGTTCAATGAAATATATTTGTCATATATCGAGGACCATGAACCGCATACTTATTAAGGATATGCTGTTTATATCGGCTCTACTCAATTTCTTCTGTAAATCCAGTGTTACATTTTTTGTCTAGTAAGTCTCACAATGACTACGATTTACTGTGTATAAACATGTTTGGGCTCTCTGATTACCGCAAACTCTTAAACATCTCTTTCAATTGTGTGATGATAGGTCAAAAATATATGTCTCATCTTCATTTAGGCTATGTAATTACATTGGAATGCTTAATGCCTTACTAAACTACTTAAAATTTATCATAATTCATCTTTTTGGTAATTCGGTCAAAGTTTCTCACTTATTAAAATGATTACTTTGACTTCTATCCTTTGGGAATACCTAAAGGAAAAGGTTATATTTACTCAACTAAATGTTTTATTATTTACTAATATAATCTTAATCAAAAATATGAATGAGTAAATGTATGAATTCACCACCAATTTTCTTATTTCGTATTCTAATTTGATGAGTTTTGTGACTTTTGGGTACTTATTAAGCACTTATCTTTTTCTCCTCTAATTAAGAGAATAGATTCATTTTAGTTATCAATATAGGAATTCCTATCCCAAATCGGAATTATACTATCAGTGGTACTCATCATGACTTAAACAATACTGATCAATGAAGTGAAGATATGATTACACTCATAGTTGGTGGCTCGTTCGATAGTGTTATTAGGGTGTAGCTATACGATGATATTTGTAATGGAGGTATTTATTGATGTGAATTGATCCTTTCTTGAATGATTTACAGGGAAACTCAACGGTAAATTATTATATATTATATATATTATTTCTAGTATATAAAAAAATAATAATATAAAAATATAATAAATAAATTATATATATAAGGTATAAATATAACATTAATATTATATAATATATATAAAATATTTTTCATGATATTATTTTATAAAACGCTACTTATAAGCTTCTCATTAATATAGTAATTACAATATAATTTTCAATAAGAATAATATCTTTTATAAATTGGTGGTAGGTAAAATGTCAGGATGTACAATTATTTTCAAGCTTAAATAACTTCAATAATTATTGCAATTTTTTTTAAATTTATTAATTTCTTAGCAAAATATAATTCTATCCACAAGCATATAGGATTAGGAGAAAATATATCATTGTACTAACGTGTTAACATTATATGTGTAAAAAGTTTACTTGATATCTCTCACTATCAGAAAAACAAGTGAACTGAGCCTGCTGGCACTCTAATAAATTATAAAATTTTTATATAACAGTACCTCTATTTGATGACATTTAAATACATTGTAGCGACTGTTTACTTAAAAGAATGTGGTCGTAGAATGAAACTAAAAAAAAAAAAAAAAATAATTAAAAAAGTGAATACAAATTCCTCAAAAACTTTTTACAATTTTATTTTATTTATTGATAAAAGAGAGCAAAGTATAGGTATTAAATCACCTTTTCTGAATGATAACTGCGCTGATAATATATATCTAGTAAGGGAAATATAAATTTGATTTATTAAAGAATGACCTACCATAAATTTGTGGACGTGAAAATAGTATGATAGAATATTCTAGGATTTCTTGTCTTAATTCAGGTTCATTCTCGGGGAACTAACGGGGTAGGACTATTTCTCGACGCCGCTGCTCTATCTCACGTTCGGCTATGCGTGATACATTGCGGATAGTCACTCATCCTGATCTAGAATCAATTGAATATTGGGAGCAGTTGACACAACCTGAGAGGGTTACACAGTACGACACATTCCAGCTATTGTTGGTAGAGTAATCTAGTAAAGACCAAAGAAACGGAATACCTTCATCTATAATCTCGCCTGAACCGTGCGTCAAGAGATGTTCAAACTAATGATAAATTAGTTACGGATGTTTGTAATGTTTTTACTAAAAATAATAATTAGTAAACTTTATTTGTTTTCAATTTTGTTACGTGTTACAGCAGGTAAAGAGTAATATAAAAGATAAAAATAAATTACATTATGTAGAGACACGAAGAGACTAAGTATACATGAGTGTGTATGGATTATCAATAAGATAGTGTTACCTGATAAAGAGAAATGTGTTTTAGTGAGTCGAACGGCGATCGAGAGAGCAGGATGGTACAGGTGTTGGACGGACTTAAGTAAACGTAAGTCTGATAGTAATGAGTAGAGAGAGATGAGATAGATTTATATTAGCGAGAAGAAGAGATGAAGGAATAAAGTATAAGTAAACATTCTAAAAGTGGAATATATATAATGTTATTTAGGTGAGAACGGTATATATGAGATTTAGTTGAGTATATATATATTATATATAGAAGATCTTTGAGCTGTGGTAATACGTTAGAGTAAGTAAATATTTAAGATAATATAAATATTTATATATATATAGAGGACAAAAATAGGTGAGGTTCGATCCGACGGGGAACATAAGGGGGGACATTTTCCATAATCATACGTATAAATGGGAATCAGCTCGCTACGGTTTTAGGACACTACCCGTACGTAATAACCTAAATACCAAATATAGAGCGTAGTCCGGAGACCTCCCAGGTAAGGGAATATATCCTCTCGTATTCTCCCTAAAGTCATAGGAGACCCGACTCTCTATCGTACTAGATATACCACTTATGGTATTTCTTTTTAAGTTTAAATAAATCTTATAATATATAAATTTTATTAAAGGAGAACGTTAAAGTTTTATCTGTTTAATTAAAATAAAATAAGTTTAATAATTAAACTTATTATATATATATATAAAATTTTTTTTAAATATAACTATTTATTTTTTAAAATATATCTATAATCAATTTTAATTTATTATTATTAGTAATAAAGTTATATAAGTTTATGTACTTATAAAAATAGGTTTGTTACTGTATGATATTAACCAAAAATGAATTCTGTATTTAGCCTAGTATGCATTATATATTTTTAAGAAGCATTATGTAGTAGCTATTAATTGAACTATAGCATGACTACTATATTTATAAATATATTATATATATAATATATATATATTTAAAATATTAGTAATCTATTATATATTAATATAATTATATATATATTATATTATTATTATATATTAATATTATAATATAAATGATCTTTAATAATTTATTAACATATATATTTTTTATGTTAAGATATATGATTAGATTATATATTATTATATTTATATTTGAGTGAGAGGATTTCATACTCGTGTAATTTATAAGTATATTATATAATCATGTGAGTGTATAAGTAATATTATATATAATATAAATTTATATAGTATAATTATATATATATATTTTATAAATATATTAAGTGTGAGGTGAGTGAGTACTACTCACACCCACCTACTTAACATATAGTTATAGTGGTTTATAATTATATGTTATATGGTCATATAGTACTAGTGAGTTATTTATGTTAGTAGATGCCGAAGATATAGATATAGCTATAATTATATATTATTAAGTATATTTTAAGTAAATGCATGTTGATATAGTAATAAGTATTTATATATATTATTAGTTGGTATATCATTAGTTGAATAGGTAGTGCAATAATATGTAAGTGGTTACTTATTATTATTTAAAATATTAGTATTATATGAATTATAACATCATGTGAGCACTTCGACCAATCATAATAATTACTGTTAATGTATATAAATTTTGTATTCATACTGAGAGATACTCGGGAGCAGGCTCGTTTTTTTACGGTTCTTCTTTCTGAACGCTATTATGTGTATGGTATACTCAGTTCCTAAAAATTATGGTAATGTACTTATCGCACAGTTAGCGTACTTTTAGACTGTGTATCAATTCTTACAAAGTGTCTCACGTGTGACTTATTATCCTGGTGCCTCAGGCTCTCGGGTTGGTTTGTTCATGGTAAGCAAGGAATTTTGAGCATTTGCCGTTCGGCGGACAGTTTACATCTTAATAAGTTAAGTAATACGAATAGTAACTCCTGTTTCTCCAGTCAACACCACACGCATAATAACCTTGTGCTTGCGACTATCTTAGTTTACACCTGCTCATTCTCTCAAGATTGAGAAATATTATTTCTTTAATTATCATTCTTTATAAGAGACGTAGAGTATATCTCTCTAGCCTCACCTCCGCTTGCCAGAGTACTGACAGGCTTCTCTCCGAGGTCTTCCTGGCTTTCCTGCTCCAACAAAGACTGCCTGGCTGAAGCGCCCAAATTAAATTGATCTGTGGCTATATATTTTAATACATAAGCCTGAGTTTCGCCTAGGAGCTACTAACGATGTGGCTCGTAGACTAATAAGCAACACATCTTCTTATGCGTACTGTGTCTCGTGCACGTCTAGATCTATTGTTATGTCCAACGTAATCTTAATCTCCTTTCGTTATCTGCTTGTTAGCATGGCCTCCGTTGATTAATGCGGACTATTTCATGTGTAGACTGGAGTATACACCCAAGAGGAGGTGCTCCCCTTTACTCTAATACTACCATATACTACCCTACACGTATATATTACCATTATATTAACCTTCAATAGCATTAGTAGAAGTTTTAGTCATTTTTTTCCAGTCAGGATAATGTTACCTATAGGGTATTATACTTGAAAACCTGCATTAAAACCTTCAAATTTAAATTGAATATTTTATTAACTTTTTTATTTTTATGTGATTTATATATTTACTTATTTTGTTAAATATTTATTTCATATTTTTGTAATTAATATTCAGATCTTAAACATAAATACATGATAAATAACAATAGCATTAGAATAAGTTTGTTAACACATTGAATTAATCCTTAATAGATATATAATAATATTTCATATATATAGTAAATTATCTTCATCGTTGAGTATAGTTATGTACTGAGCTTATAGATCTTCGAACTAATATATTTAAGTCATGTAATATTTATTTTCATTATTGATGTATTATTTTATTAGATATACAAAATTAAGTAATATTATTATTTCAAAGTGAGTTTCTTTTGATTAGTTTAAAACTAAAGTGACTTTGAAAAATAAACCTATGGAGTAGCGTACTACCAGTTGGTAAAACGCGGTCTAATTATTTAAATGTATAATAAAACTTATTTCCTACGATTAGTTATTTTTATTTATTAATATAGATAATATATATTACTATTAAATTATAGCGTCAGAGTTTTAATACTAATATGTATATATTATATTATTTACTATATTTTATGTATATATAAAATATTATATATATATGATATATATAATATTATAATAATAATATATATATATTTAATATATATTATATCTATAATTAATACTATATTATATATATATATAATTATATATTATTTTATAATTATATATTAGTAATCTAATATATATATATATATATAATTATATTATATATAATTAACCGGTAATATATATATATATAATATATATATAATATATATATATATATTAATCATATATATATATATAATTTATTTATTACATTATTATTTTTATTATAACTTATTATTATATTCACTATAATATTTCATGTTAAATTTGATAGTTTAATTAAATATCAGTATATTAATATTGACATGAAAACTTTATTACAATAACCTATGTAAAGTCATGATTATTTATATGAGAAGATAATATGAATTGTATTATTGTAATATTATTATTTGAACGGTGAGATAACGTATATCTATAACGCACCACACTGGAACAGGAGCTCGTGAATCTAAAATAAGTATATTTCTATTTCACACTAGGTAAAGCTCGTATTCATAGATAACATTATAATATAGTTACATCATCTTAACTGTTTTGTTCCCTATTTCACGCTCGTTTGTCATCGCTGCTCCGATCAGTATTAATTTAGATTTTTATAATTGATGTTTTTTTTTTAAAATATATGTATTTTCAAACATCTAATAATCTAAATTTAAGTGGTAACGGACATGATTCAATAAAATGAGGTGAATAGATGACCTTACTTTTATCAACTCGTACAGATTATTTATAAATGTTTTTTCGGTTTATTTTTTATTTTCTTTATTTATCATAAAGTTTAAAATAACCAAGGGTACAATCCGAGCAAAAGATGAGCTTAGAAAGTCGGGGTCCTCTCCTCCTTCTGGAGGATATATACAAGATGGATAGTAGTACTTATTTATTCACTTCACCTCTTCATTCCGATGGTCTCCGGAACCTGAGTTTCTGGACAACAGCATTTTATGGTATTATTATTATGTGAGTAGATCCGCTGGGGTTCCATTATCCGCCCTCCTCCTAATCGGAGTTATATATGGATAATACGTACCCTCATATATACCATATGTCCCCGTAGGCTCTGAGCCCAATCCCTATATTTAATTTTTTTTTTAATTATTTTATTTTTTTTTATTGTACCGTAGTTATTTTTTTATATAGAGTAATAACTATTATATTATACATTATATAATAATATACTTTATATTCGTTCAAAATTCCAAATATATGTAATAATGTTTTGGATTCATCCCTATAAATGTAGGAAACATTTTGTAGAGAAAATTATAATAAAATTTTATGACAAAATATAAGTGCATTTATTTTTAGGTTTTATTTGTTTTAAAATTTTGACAAATTCTCTTGTGTTAAATGACTCTATCAAATACTTTTCAAAAATAGTGCTTACGATTGCCTTATATTAATGGGAAATTTTTTCTGTAAGTGATCGTAAACTTTTTACGTAAGATATCTCATATTTTTTTAAAATAACAATATTATAAGCAAAAAGTGATTTTTTAAAAATTATTTATATAAATAATAATCGTAACTTTTGTAATCAAGTCTGCGTTACCGTATACTGAAATTAGTCTTGTAATCTAAATAATACGTAGCAAATATATATAAATGTAAAAAAATAACTAAAAAAAAATTAAAAAACTGACGTGAAAGTCAAAACAAAAAGTGCTAGTCTTCAAATTTATATACTTTTTGGAGTGCACAAATGAAAAAAAAAGAGAAAAAACAAGATGTCAATAATCTCTAAAAAACTACATTAGACTTATATACATGAGCGAAAAGGAATATCTTTATTTGGAATCCTTGAGTAAATAATAGATAAGGTAAATGTAAATTAAAGAATACCCCAAGGGTATATATATATATATACTATGATATCTATATATCACGCAATACCGATGGCAGGATTCGTGAGGTACATTATCGGCCTATCGGGAACTACGGGTGTACATTTCCTTACTTATAAATCCCTTTGGAATGAGGTTCATCTCGGATACCACCCGTCTACACTTATTGGTATTTTAATATGGTTGATACGCGGTGGATTCCTTACACCGACATTAGCACTTATCGAGTTATATTGGAAAACTGTCACCTCCACTGTGTTTACCTCACGTCGGCTGCGAATGCCACCTATACAATTGCGTGATATGACTTATCTTTAACTGAATAAATGATAGTTTTATTATTAATATAACAATTTAATAGTCGAAAATACCATTAAAAAAGATAAATAAAAAAAAAAAAATTCAATTTTCGACCATAGAACATCTATTTAGTATCATAAGATGCTCCTTGTGCATATGTTTATTTTTTAGATCCTGAGCATCCTCGTTTCCGTGATGGGTCGTTAAGTTTAAATATTTGTTAATTTATATAATAAAATATTATATATATATTAGATATATAATATATTATTTAATAATATATATTATATATAATATCAGGAGTAATTATTAGTATATTTTATATCATTATATCATATATAATATATTAGTATTTAATATATATTAATATTATAATATATTGATATGATTATATTAATCATAAAAATCTAAATATTATTTTATATATATTTAATTAGTAATTATATATATATTTGAATGATATATATTAATTATATATAGTGTTATATATATAATATATACTATTATATATATATATATAATTATATATTAATATATATAATATTATAATATATATGTGATTATTATAAAATTATATTAGTTATAGTATATTTAAGTATATAATATATAGAGTTATTATATAGGTAGTATCTAACATATAAGCTCTAGAAAGAGACCACAATCTAATACTTCATTTAAATATATCCGTTAGATATATTACTAAGCTATATCTGGGAAAAGTGAACTAACATTTAACTGGATAAATTTACATCTGGAAATATTTATAGCTCGATATAGGAAACGTAAAAAAAAAAAAAAAAAAAAAAAAAAAAAAAATGAAAAATATAAAAAAAAGGACATACTCATGTGAATAACTACAAAATTGCTACAGTATGACGAGCTATGATTGGATCCTTGTAAATTTTTGGTTAGGAAGCACAATTGGAAAGGAAATTACATTAACGTGAAGGAAAATTAGATGACCAGCAAATTTTAGTTTAGCTTATTTTTGTTCGTAGTTGTGGGGTCGGGAACACTGGTGTCAGTGTTGACTATTAGTATATAATTATTATTTGTAAATATTTATATATCTATCGGCATTTTATGGGGCTCGGCCCGTACTGGGGAATATCACTGCTGGATGGGGCACGGTTTCTGTCCGACTTTATTCAGACCCGTAGAGGGCGAGGGTGGCGAATGACTCATCCGCTGTCATAAACTCCAGTGGCTCATAATATCCTCAATTCAATAGTAGCGGAGGGTGACATTTGCCGGATGACCTTTCGTCGCCGGTTAATAAGTCGGGGTATTTGAAATAGTAGTAGTTTTTTTAGTGATAGTAGATGAGTTGGTTGTGGCTACTGTTGTTGATTGTTAATAGTACTGCTGATATCCTGTAGCTTCACTACGTGAAGGGCTCGAGAGAAGATATAATTGTAATGACATCCTGCCATCGACGGTGTTCGGGTAGTTACCGCTAAGCCTTGGGTGACTATTATTTTCATTTAGTTTTAAAAAACAAAAACAAAATTTAAATATAGAAAGTAGTATCCCTTTAATATTAATACTGTATTTATGAAATACGTAATCACGCAATAAAAAGGTCTTCTAAAATAGGCTTACTATTATCAATATTACTAATATTTATTATAAAACTTATAATTGGTGATATGTTTTTACAATTATGTTTCACCAGCTGAGTTTGATTACATTTTTATTTCTATATATCCAATAATTTTATAACAAGGATACGAAAATGTTAATTTAATTTTCAACGATTAGAATGTTATTTAATGTAGTTTTATTTTATATAGAGTATATTCAATATTATATATTATAATTTATATTATTATTATAGTTATATAATATTATATTAATATATTAATATGATTATAATAGTAATAATATATAAATTAGATAATATATAGTATATTGCGTCTAATCTAAGTCAATTAAGTATAATAGATATAAATACTATATATAATAATAATAATTATTAATATAATATTATCTATACTAATACTATAATCTAATAAATTAGTAATTACTTATTTGTTATATAATTACAATTTCCTATACACTAGAAGATTCGGACCAAGATCCAGTCAAATGTATTTCTATTTCCACCGGTATCTAGTTGTAGTATTTTAAGTGAAGATATTAGGATTTGTTGGCTCTTCTAAAAGAGGCCTGATCCATATATATATTATTAAATTATATAAACTATATAGTATAATATATATATTTTATAATTATATTAATATGTTAAATATAATATATATATATATATATATATATATATATAATATTAATATATATATATATTAATTGAATATAGTTATTAATATTATATAGTGATGATATAATAAGTATATAGTGATATATAAATTTTATATATAATTAATATATAATATAATTTTTAAACAACTAAAAAGTTAATATAAAAAATTTAATAATTATTAATAAATTTTATGATTAATTTTGCTCGAGTGAGCGGAGGCAGTGCTTCTTTTTTTAGCGGGAATATCGCCATGTTTTCAGTGAATCGTTAATGTACAAAGATCCTCCTTCCCGACTTGGACTCTCGGTTGGTTCTCGTAGCCGCTCTGTCCCCAATTGCGTCTCAACATTATATTCGCCTCCGAGTCTCGATAAAGCATTTGCTCTTAGCGTCGTTTTCCAGGCTCAAAAGTCTCCAGTTCCAAAAATATAATCTGATACTCCATGACTATCTCTGTGTCGTTTGTGTTTCTTGTGGTGCGTTGTTTTGCCGGCCCGAAGCTCCACCTCACAGTTAAATCGTGATGCGACCTGAGTGTATCATCTAGTTCTCTCTCCTGCTCTGTTTTATTCTTCTCTTTTCTATCTATTCCATGCGCTCCTTTTTTCCGTTCTGATCTCTGCCTATCTCCCTGGGGCTACCATTCATTCTATATTCTGCAGTGCTTCACATCTCCTTAATTTTCTATTATATTTGAAATTCTTTTTCATCATTCACCTCTTTCCTTTTTTACGAGATATTGTCTTCAATTAATATTACCTCTTCTGTACTCTTACTCATGTCTGTCTAATATTTTTATAAATTAAAAACTAAATAACTTCACATTCTTATATTTCAGCCAAAATTCTATTTTAAAAAATGAATAAATTCAACACAAAAGCAATACACATGAGTATAGTAATCATCAAATCGTCTATGATACTGGGAAATTGATTTGTTTTTCAAAATAAGAAAGCTAACAATTAATATTTTAAATATCGATCATGATTATAATCACAGATTTGAAAATATTTTATTAATACAAGAATATATATATATATGAACATGCTAAGGATTTAGTCCACGATTAGAATTACTGTATGGCCTTTACCTGTCATCGATGTAACCAAATTTGTGGTGTCACAATATAGGCGTTGTAAAAGCCATCCATTTTCAAAAAATTCGTATTATTCTCACATTGTATTATTAAGTAATTGCGATAAGACTTTTAATATGTGCATGAACACTGAACTGCTTTCACATCTGAGTATTTTAAATATTAACTGGAGAAGTTACTGGGGTCTTATTATGGTGTTTAAGTATCATACACCAAATGAATGGTTATTCTAAGTCTGTTCCCTATAATGGATTGTAATTTAGATGTGCTGACGTTTGGGTTATTCGTTTCTGGTGGGGAGGAATTCTGTTCCTTATGATGGGTTTGCTCGGGTTTGGTGCCGGTTGTGTTGACATCGACCTAAGGCTTAGATATAATATTAGTAGTATATGTATTCATGGTCTATACTGTATATAATATATGTCATATTGTCATATTATACTAATTATGGTGGTGATATACATTAGTTGAACATTATATATATGATATTAGTATATTATTATGGTTTGTTTGACTACAGTTTCTATCCGATAGTATGAAATTATGTTTTACTCGGGTATATTTATATGATAAGTATATTATTATATAATTTATATATATATATAATTATATATAATATAAATATATATCTATTAACGTACACCTGCATAATATATATATATATATATTATATTATATATATATAGCTATATATATCCGTTTTCGTAGTTGTAAATGATCATGCGAATTAATTGTGAAGAACGTGGTTCCGGCGCGATGTGATGCAGTTCTACTTGAAGTTTGTAAATTTATATATTATATATATATATATATATATGATGGTTTGAGGTTTGAGAAGAGTTTCTCCTTTCCGACACAGTTTGAATGATCGAAAGAAAAGCAAAGGTAGTTAATGAGCAGAACTGGAACAGTTGACCAAGGCAGAATGCAAGTTCGGAAGAACAATTTTAAGACCCACAGAAGAGATATTGCTAGGACTATTCATTCACTTTAGTAGTATGGTACCCACCTGGGCGAACCCACCCTTTTCGCTAGGAATGAATAGAGATATTTGCTTTAAACTTGGAATATAATCTATATATGTGATAAACTGATCACATGCGAGTTTTGGTGACCGTAGGTCCCCCCTAAGGGGGGGTCACCCCCGAGAGCTTAGCCGCTACGCCCTCGTTTATACCCTTTTGGCTTTCCAAACCCGAGATTGAGTTAAGCCTAACGGCTAATCATCGACCCAGGTGTTCGATGCGTGAGAGAGAGCGCGCGCGCACGCGCGCGCGTGCGCATACACATACACATTATTATTATTATTACGTCGAAGATTCGATTTCCGAAGGAAATCGAATCTGAGTCGAAAAACGATCCCTGTAAGGGATCGTTTTTTACGCACTCCGACGTTGCGTTCCGCCGTGGCCGCGTCTTCGCATCCGGTTTTGACGCCGACGTTGAGAGCCAGCCCGCCTCCGTCTCCGAACTTATCGTATCGTGCTAAAATTTGGAGGATGGTTAGAGGGTAAGGTAACCTCAGTGTATACGAAGTTACGTCCCACTGGGTCCCCCGAAGGGGGACCCCACCCCATAAAAAAAATTAAATTGATCGTATAAAGCTGAAATTTGGTGAGAGGATTCAGAGTTGAGTTTCTAGAAAGACTTGGTATGTGAATCTGAGGAGTTGGCTCCGGCACCGGTGCTGGAGCCACTGCGGTGCTGAGTTAATAAACATTCGTATAACAACAATGTTGATGTCTTTATATATGTTATTCGATCTGTAGATTTCGAAAATAATGGTTTCAGAACCATCAAGAAAAAAAAAAATAAATAAATAAATAAATAAATAAATAAATAAATAAATAAATAAATAAAATTTCTTATTCTTTTTATGTTTATAACTTACAAATTTATGTTTTTACATACCCTAAAGCATTAAATCAGTAAATCAAACCACCATCCACCCACCCTTCTGACCAGTTGTGATCTATTGATCTATTGATCTATTGATCTATTGATCTATTGATCTATTAATTAAGGTCAAATTTTTACTAAAATTGTAACTTTTTACATACCCTAAATCAGTAAATCAGTAAATCAAACCATCACCCAACCTACCCTCCTGTCCAATCATGATCGATTGATCTATTGATCTATTGATCTATTGATCTATTGATCTATTGATCTATTGATTAAGGTCAAATTTTTACTAAAATTGTCATGTTTTACATACCCTAAATCAGTAAATCAGTAAATCAAACCACCATCCACCCACCCTCCTGACCAGTTGTGATCTATTGATCTATTGATCTATTGATCTATTGATTAAGGTCAAATGTTTTACTAAAATTGTCATGTTTTACATACCCTAAATCAGTAAATCAGTAAATCAAGCCACCCAACCTACCCTCCTGTCCAATCATGATCTATTGATCTATTGATCTATTGATTAAGGTCAAATTTTTTACTAAAATTATCATGTTTTACATACCCTAAATCAGTAAATCAGTAAATCAAACCACCATCCCTCCACCCTCCTGTTCATCCTTGATCTATTGATCTATTGATCTATTGATTCAAGTCACATTTCGAGTATCATTTTTGGATAAACATAACATAAAATCAAGTTCTTTATACAAAGATCAATCAATATATGTTGACGTAACAAAGTTTTCACATTAATAAAGCTTACTTAACACCATCTGAACTATTAATATAATACACAACGACAAACCTGGCACATCTTAAGCACGAATAAACTGTTAACGTTAACAAAGTTCCTCACTTAACATCAGTAAGTAACTAACATAGCATACAAAGACGTACCCTATTCACACTTTTGTCAAGCATATCTCTAACATAACAATGTTAATTTATATTAACATGGTAATATTTAACTAAAATTTATCACAACATTGGTTAATTATCATACTGATCAACGAATATACTCTAACGTAACAAAGTTTTCACATTAATAAAGCTAACATAGCATCACCTGAACTAAGAATATAATGTACAACGACAAACCTAACACACCTTAAGCATGAATAAACTGTTAACATTAACAAAGTTCCACACTTAACAACAGTAAGTAACTAACATTACATACAAAACGTAACCTAGTCACAACATAGCATCATATGAGCTAAGAAAATAATGTACAACGACAAACTTAACACAACTTACGCACTTATAAACAGTTAACATTAACAAAGTTCCATTCTTAACCCCAGTAAAGTAACTAGCATTGCATACAAAACGTAACCTATTCATACTTTTTCCAAGCATATCTGTAACATATTAACGTTAATTTTACATTGACACAGTGATATTTAACAAAAATTTATCATAACCATGTCTAATTATCATTCAGACCAACGAATAACTGTAAACATAACAAAGTTTTATCCAAACATAACATAAAAATAAGTTCTTTGAATAAAATATCACAGTAAATTGTAATAGTTTACAGATTTTAAAGCAATAAATCAGTAAATCAGTAAAATCAAGCCATCAACCCCTCCCCAACCCCTCCCACCAGGACCTTTTATTCTATTGATCTATTGATTCATGTCATATTTCGAGTATCATTTCGACTAAACATAACAAAAATAAGTTGTTTTTTTTTTTTTGTATACTAACTGTTGAACATATGCTAACTTAACAAAGTTTTTACATTAATAAAGCTAACATAACATAACATGAACTAAGAATATAATGTACAACGACAAACCTAACACACCATACGTACGAATAAACTACTAACATTAACAAAGTTCCATACTTAACAACAGTAAAGTACCTAGCACAGCGTACAAAACGTAACCCATTCACACTTTTTTCAAGCATAACTCTACCTAGTTTACAGATTTTAAAGCAGTAAATCAGTAAAATTAGTAAAATCAAGCCATCAACCCCTTCCCTGCCCTCCCATGACCTTTTAATCTATTGATCTATTGACTCAGTCATATTTCGAGTATCATTTCGACTAAACATAACACAAAAAATAAGTTTTTTATATACTAACTGTCGAATATATGCTAACGTAACAAAGTTTTTACATTAATAAAGCTAACATAACATAACCTGAACTAAGAATATAATGTACAACGACAAACCTAACCCACCATACGTACGAATAAACTACTAACATTAACAAAGTTCCACACTTAACAACACTAAAGTACCTAACACAGCGTACAAAACGTAACCCATTCACACTTTTTCAAGCATAACTCTACCATATCATTGTTAATTTTACATTAACACTATTGATTTACGTCGCATTACGAGTATCATTTCGGATAAACATAGCACAAAAATGAGTTCTTTATATACTAACCAACGAATATATGCTAACATAACAAGGTTTTCACATTAATAAAGCTAACATAGCATCATATGAACTAAGAAAATAATGTACAACTACAAACTTAACACAACTTACGCTCTAATAAACAGTTAACATTAACAAAGTTCCACACTTAACACCAGTAAAGTAACTAGCATTGCACACAAAACGTAACCTATTCCTACTTTTTCCAAGCATATCTCTAACATATTAACGTTAATTTTACATTGACACAGTAATATTTAACAAAAAATTTATCATAACCATGTCTAATTATCATACAGACCAACGAATAACTGTAAACATAACAAAGTTTTATCCAAACATAACATAAAAATAAGTTCTTTGAATAAAATATCGTAGTAAATTGTAATAGTTTACTGATTTTAAAGCAGTAAATCAGTAAATCAGTTAAACAAACCGTCATCCCCTCCCCACCCCTCCCACCATGACCTTTTAATCTATTGATCTATTGATTCATGTCATATTTCGAGTATCATTTCGACTAAACATAACACAAAAATGTTTTTTATATACTAACCATCGAATATATGCTAACGTAACAAAGTTTTTACATTAATAAAGCTAACATAACATAACCTGAACTAAGAATATAATGTACAACGACAAACCTAACATACCATACGTACAAATAAACTACTAACATTAACAAACTTCCACACTTAACAACAGTAAAGTACCTAACACTTCGTGCAAAACGTAACCTATTCCCACTTTTTTCAAGCATATCTCTAACATATCAATGTTAATTTTACATTAACATCGTAATATTTAACAAAAATTTAGCATAACCCTGTCTAATCAGCATACGGACAATGAATATAATGCTAACGTACCGAAATTTTTACATCAACTTCGTAATATTTACCAAAAATTCATCATAACCTCGTCTAAATATCATAATCACCAACGAATAATTGCAAAGACATAACAAAGTTTTTAACCAAACATAACATAAAAAGTATCACTCGTCTCGAGTATAACATCATTTGAACTATGAATAAACGTAGACATTAGCAAAATTCTTTCGAGCAAACCTAACATTACCTACAAAAATCTTTTAACCTAGGCCCAGCGTTTCTAACACACATCATCGTCAGTTAATACAGTAATATCTTACAAAAACTCATCCTTTCTCTAAAAAATCAGTTATTTTCACATTGTCATAGCAATATTTAACATAACGCATTCTAATCCATGATAAGCAGTTTTTCAATCAAGAGCACCCAGCAACATGCTGCCAGCCTTCCAAGAGAAACCCAGGGGATGCGCCCTTCGAGGGGTAATGCCCGCTTACACCCTCGGGGTGATCCCCCTGCAGGATTCACACTCTTCAAGGCGCATCCCTGGGATTTCTCTTGGAAGGTAATGTGTTGCTTTAGATACTCTTGGTTAATGAAAACTGCTTATTCGTAAGTTAGGTGCGTTATGTTAAATATTGCTATGACAATGTGAAAATAACACTGATTTGTTAGAGAACTGATGAGTTTTGTAAGATATGGTATGTTAGGTTTGTCGTTGTACATTATATTCTTAGTTCAGGTTATGTTATGTTAGCTTTAATAATGAACATTGTTACGTTAGCATATAGTCGATGGTTAGTATATAAAAACTTATTTTTGTGTTATGTTTAGTCGAAATGATACTCGAAATATGACATGAATCAATAGATCAATAGATTAAAAGGTCATGGTGGGAGGGGTGGGGAGGGGATGACGGTTTGTTTAACTGATTTACTGATTTACTGCTTTAAAATCAGTAAACTATTACAATTTACTACGATATTTTATTCAAAGAACTTATTTTTATGTTATGTTTGGATAAAACTTTGTTATGTTTACAGTTATTCGTTGGTCTGTATGATAATTAGACATGGTTATGATTAATTTTTTGTTAAATATTACTGTGTCAATGTAAAATTAACGTTAATATGTTAGAGATATGCTTGGAAAAAGTAGGAATAGGTTACGTTTTGTGTGCCATGCTAGTTACTTTACTGGTGTTAAGTGTGGAACTTTGTTAATGTTAACTGTTTATTAGAACGTAAGTTGTGTTAAGTTTGTAGTTGTACATTATTTTCTTAGTTCATATGATGCTATGTTAGCTTTATTAATGTGAAAACCTTGTTATGTTAGCATATATTCGTTGGTTAGTATATAAAGAACTCATTTTTGTGCTATGTTTATCCGAAATGATAATCGTAATGCGACGTAAATCAATAGCGTTAATGTAAAATTAACAATGATATGGTAGAGTTATGCTTGAAAAAGTATGAATGGGTAACGTTTTGTACGCTGTGTTAGGTACTTTAGTGTTGTTATGTGGAACTTTGTTAATGTTAGTAGTTTATTCGTACGTATGGTGGGTTAGGTTTGTCGTTGTACATTATATTCTTAGTTCAGGTTATGTTACGTTAGCTTTATTAATGTAAAAACTTTGTTACGTTAGCATATATTCGACAGTTAGTATATAAAAAACTTATTTTTTGTGTTATGTTTAGTCGAAATGATACTCGAAATATGACATTAATCAATAGATCAATAGATTAAAAGGTCCTGGTGGGAGGGGCAGGGAAGGGGTTGATGGCTTGATTTTACTAATTTACTGATTTACTGCTTTAAAATCTGTAAACT
>JABUQX010067083.1:40000-42500 GCA_015478945.1 Trachelipus rathkii | reverse complement strand
AATAAATAACATTTGTACACTAGCTAGTTGTTTATAGTTGTGGTAGCACAAATGTGCAGCCAGGTCACTGACCGCCCCTGATATATATATATATATATATATATATATATATATATATATATATATATGAGAAATCCAGTATATATATATATTGAGAGAGAGAGAGAGATATATATATATATATATTGTATATAAGTGTTTTGGTGCAAGGAATGTGTTTGTTCTGTCATAACAAAGTGAAATTGAGTTTCTAGATTTTGTTTTAAGTCGAAGGACGCTCTAAAATGAATGTAATCTTGTTTGCTCATCCCTTTGTTTTCCCCTCCGTTCCTCTCTCTCTTCTTCTTCTCTTCTTCTTCTTCTTTCTTCTTCTTTCTTCTTTCTTTCTCCTCTCTCTCTCTCTCTCTCTCTCTCTCTCTCTCTCTCTCTCGTAACAGATTTTACTAACATTACTAATTCACTCAACCAATGTATTGAATTTATCATTTAGTGATATGAGTTTGATGTAAGTAAAATAGGTTAAAAAAAGCAAAAAATACGTCACACTGAATTATTAAATCCGAGAATAAATTGACTAAAGTCATATTGTTTGAAATCACCAAAAAACATCATTAAATAAGCATTAACCTAAGCCCAGAATGTCAAAACAACCAAGATTCCCATTTGAATTTGCCTTTAAAATCATAATTATGGAAAATTTCATTCTAATTAAAATTATAAGTCATCTGACTGCAATTCTTAAGATATATATATATATATATATATATATATATATATATATATATATATATATATATATATATATATATATATATATATATATATATATATATATATATATATATATATATATATATGAGATTCCTGAAAATACTACTCATCCAGTGTTGAACGAGCACTTTTCACCGTTTAATTATCGTCATAGGCAGAAAACTCTAAATCAATTATAAGATAAAGGGTAACAACAAACTGGTGCATTCGAATCAAAAATATCATTTAGCAGATATCCCCTTTCCAAACTGTTAACTTAAGAAATAGCCCAAAAGGCTCTTTACTATCCCCATCTTCAGTCTTTTCATTTTTAGAACTTCTCCTCCCCCAATCAACTAACATCAAAATAACAACATATGTAGATGACAAGAATAATAGTCACTCATGGTATTCTTATAAACTACAACCATATTATATCACAAGACTGCATCCACGAACTCGAAAACTGACTAACCACCCACGGAGTAACGGCCTCCTCCCTGTAATATTCAATCACCTTAGTTACGGGATCAACAACTCTACTATTCCACCACTCAATAAAGTTCCCAAAACTCTTGGTCGAACAATCGGCACACACATATGCCAAATGCATGCCATTGTCTCACCATACTTTAGAACAGGGGTGGCCAACCTTTTGCATACCATGCGCCAAATTTTTTCACAGACGAGTTCAGATGCGCCATATATATATATATATATATATATATATATATATAGAAAAAGAGAGAGAAAGAGAGAGAGTATATATATATATATATATATATATATATATATATATATATATATATATATATATATATATATATATATATAAAGAAATCACAGAATATATGATTTCTCTATTAATTATATTTTTAGAATTCTTTGATTTAAAAAATACGGCACTAATTTCTAATATGCTTACTTATGAAAAAAATAAAAAGCAAATAATTTAAGAAATATGAGAGAACACTACCTCACTATCACTGATAAACACAAAATTTCAACTGATGATCATTGACGATGTTTTATTACAAGGTAATTTAAAATCATGTTTCAAATATGAGTTTTGGCGGGAAAATATATTGAATATGAGAGTCGACGCTACAAAAAAAAAATGCATAAACATTACGATATTTGTTATATACTTCTTTATATCTTGCCAGATTTAACAAAATTTCTGGAAATAAAATAAATTTTTAGTTTTCATTAAATAAATTCGTAAGAAATAGGCTGACGTAGCCCAGTTAAAATATAAAATCTCCCAAAAAGTAGCCCGTAGCAATGCGCCATTTATAATCATCCAATGCGCCACGTTTGGCGCATGCGCCAAGGGTTGGCCACCCCTGCTTTAGAACAATCACAGTTAAATTAATTGAAACCAAATTCATCCTGGCATTTAAGACTAGCCCTACCTTAAGCCTCCTACCATTCTGAGTTTTCCAATCATGATAATCACCAACATTGAAGAACCGTTAAAACTGCTAAATCTCTCTTGAAATAATAAGAGGAAGTAATAAATCAATCGAGCACACTTTCCTTAAGGAAAGAGATACTGTAAAATCAAACAACCTTTCAATATGCTTCATGTACAATTCTGTCACCAACAAATGGTCAAACACACCTTTATTCATTATTCTAGAAATCCACAAGGGGAGAAACTTTAATTATCCATACGTACCAACTAGGTCCTGCGTTCCTGCTAATTATGTTTTTGATTATACTTGTGAATAATAATTTAACGGAATTA
>JABUQX010067083.1:30000-35000 GCA_015478945.1 Trachelipus rathkii | reverse complement strand
ATATATATATATATATATATATATATATATATATATAATTCTAACACCTCAAAAGGTAGCAAAAATTTTATTATTTTGGCAGGACTTTCAGCTTGACATGAGTGCCACCACGATGCCACTATTAAATTCTCTTAAAATATTTGGATAAATAGTTGAATTAATTATTAATTAAATTATTAAAAGATATCTACTGTACGCATTTTCTAAAATATTTAAAAAAGTAAATTAACAAATACTAATTCTTAATTCTTACAGATTTTTTTTAAAAAATAAAAAATTTAGATCATCAAATTTTTTTTTTAAAGTTCGAATTTTGCTACTATTTTTTCAATATTTTAGAAAATGTTGACATTAGATTTCTTGAAAAAATTTAATTACAATTCAAATATTTATGCAATATTTTAAAGAAATAAATAGCGTCATTCATGTTAAGCTGAATGAAGTGAACAGTTAAGTTCACGAAACGTCCTGCTAAAATAATAATTTATTGCTATCTTTTAGGGTTCTATTGCTTCTGACGTGTTTAAAGTGTCATAACATATGATATATATTTATATATATATATATATATATATATGAGAAGATATATTTTAGAGTTATTATTATATTATTATTATTGTTGTTATACTATATATATTATATTATTATTGCTATACATATATATTATATATATTATATTATATTATCTTTTATTATTATATATATATTATTATTATTATATATATATAAACATTATTATATATATATATATACATATTACATATATATTATTATTATTATTATTATAGAAGTTGTTATTAAATGCATATTATTGATATACATATTACATATTATATATATATTATATTATACATACATATTGGCTACAATATATATATATTTATATTATTACATATATATATTAATATTATATATATATATATTATATTATTCCAGTTTGAACTTTTAGTATTACTGTTATTGTTGTTACAGTGGTTATTATATACATATATATATATATATATAGATATAAGGTTGATGGCGTTGCTATGGATAGTCCATTAGGTCCTACACTTAGTAATATATTTATGTGCCATTTTGAATCTCTCTGGCTTCAAAGTTGCCCAACAAAATTTAGACCAGCTTTCTATAGGAGATATATTGATGATTCCTTCTTGCTATTTAGATCTAAAGAACATATCGAGATGCTTCTGCATTATTTCAACTCTAGACATCCAAATATTAAATTTACATTTGAAACTGAAGAAAATAATTCCCTGGCATTTCTTGACATCAATATTTACAAGGACAATGACAAATTTCAGACTAGTGTTTATAGGAAGCCAACATTTACCGGATTGACCACTAAGTATGATTCTTTCATCCCTCATATTTATAAAGTTAATTTGGTGAAAACTTTATTTGACAGAGCATATAAAATTTCTTCGTCTTATATTAATCTGTCAGATGAATTAAACTTCCTGAAAACTCTTTTTCTGAAAAATGGATTCCCCGGCTTTATCATTGAAAATATTTTTAGAAAACAGCTCTCTTTAAAATTTCAACAACCTCTTCCGGCCAAATTAACTGTATCTAAAGAGCTTTTATTTCTCAAGTTGCCATTTTTGGGGAATGTGAGTTACCAAATTGAAAGGAAAATTAATGAAATTTTAAAAATTAATTACCCCCATCTTAATCTAAAACTGATTTTTAATAATGACAACAAAATTGGTAAATTTTTCAAGTCTAAGGAAAGACTTCCTACACCTTTTTGCTCATCGGTAATATATAAATATAACTGTGGTGGCTGTGATGCCGCATATATTGGGAAGACTACTCGAAGTCTTTCAACCCGCATCGCTGAGCACAAAGGTGTTTCCTTCAGAACTTTGGAGCAATTACATCATCCCCCCTATTCGGCTATTAACTCGCATTCTCTACTATCAAATCACCCTATAATGGATTCAAATTTTAAAATTTTAGATTTCGAACATGAGCCGGATCTCCATTTGTTAGAATCTTTGTATATATGGCACCACAAACCCAAGTTAAATGAAAATTTGCATTCTGATAATATCATAATTTTGAAGTGAGATTTCGCCATTTAACAATGCTTTTTCTGAAATGTTATATTTTATATACTTACTTATTTATTTATTTTATATTTCAAATTGTAAGTTTATTATTTTTTATTCATTCTACTTTTAGCCTTGAGAATGGGTAGAAGATTTGATCACCCGAAACTAGTCGGCAATAGATTTTGTAATAAAAATGTTTAAGTTTGTTTTGGTCCTTTAGTTGTTATATATATATATATATATATATATATATATATATATATATATATATATATAGGGTATATATATATATATATATAGTATATATATATATATATATATATATATATAAAGTATATAAGAATATATATATATATATATATATATATATATATATATAAAGAAGAACTTATATATATATATATATATAATTCATTTATAATAGTATACATTTTCTATTATTATTATTATTATTATTATTATTATTATTTCTGATACAACATATACAAATTATTATCATTATATACATATTATTACCAGCAAATATGTTATTATTATATATACATCATTATATATATATATATATTATTATTTTATTATTATTATTATTATTATTATTATTATTATTATTATTATTATTATTATTTTTATTATTATTATTATTATTATTATATATTAGATATTATCACTAAGAGATTACATATATTATATTATTATATATATATATTATTATTATTATATATTTATATATATATATATTACATATATATTATATATATATATATATAGTATATATATATATATATATATATACATATTATTATTATTATTATTAATATATATATATATATATTATATATATATATATATATATATAATATATATATATGGGGAAGAATGAGAAAGATCTTGGAGTGTTATTGGAAAGTACAAAGAAAATTCTAAGAAGGCAGCAACATTTGCTTTGAGAATTGTGTTTTCAGAAGAGAGAGTATTTAAGTTTCAAGTTTTGGTTTGAATAACTAGTAAAAAATATGTTTTAATGATTTCGAAATTTCAAAATTTTTAAAATTTAATTAATTTTTAAGTAATATCGTTTAAAAATCTGAGATGGAGGAGCAACAATATTTTCGGCAACATTTCTTTTAATAATTTTGAATGAGATTTTAAAACAAACAAAATTTTTTTTGGAAACTTTATATTCTACGAATTGTGAACAGAGCCTTTTGGTGTGAAGCTGCAAATCTCGAAGTCATCGTTCGAGTCATATGAAGATTTCTCTTCGTCTGGTAGCAAGGGGCTGAAAACCCCCTTCTATCATAATTTTATTTTCATGAATGGTGTTGATAAGATTAAACCCTTATCAATCACCAACGCCACCCTGTACCTGTGCGGGATATGGTGATATGTTTAAAATATATATATATATATATATATATATATATATATATATATATATATATATATATATATATATATATTTATAGATATATATAGCTATATATATATATATATATATATATATATATATATATATATATATATATATATATATATATATATATATATATATATATATAAAAATATAAATATATATATATATATATATATATATATATATATATATATATATATATATATATATATATATATATAGTTAGTTATATTATATATATATATATATATATATATATATATATATATATATATATATATATATTTAAAACTGTAGGAGCATGTATACGCGTCCTCTGTATTCTTTCTAAGAAATAGGAAAAAAGTGTTGAACGTATATTGCATCTATCATAAGAAGAATCGTGAGCAACTATTTGTTGAAGAGAAAAAAAATTCAATTCTTTTCTCTTTTGGTTCTTCACGCGTGCTTCTTAAAGCGTAGAAATTACTTTCTTTCATAACTAATAAATGTCATCTTGAGCTTCGCGGAACAAATTTGCTTTTTTATATTCTTACTTTACGAAGTGGGAACGGAACTTTCTTATACGAATAATAGGCTTTTCTCTTTCTTTTCATTGCAACCCTTATTTGGTTTTTGTTATTTTTATATTATTTAGAATGAAAAACATGATCTCGTATAGGTTTGTGATTTCTGTTTATTTTACGAAATGAATAAAAATACTATTCTGCTTTTCATTAGATTTCTATTGCACACTCACAGTCTGGATGTGGATAAAAATATATTTAAAAGTTCATTGTTTATCTTTCTTTAGTTTATAACATAATAGATATTAAATCAAGATATAGAAAAGCGATGTCGATGTTGCTTTGATGTCATTTATTACATCAAAACATTATTTTAGGTTTTATGCCTATTATACTTCCCTTTAATTTTATTTTAATAATAATAATAATAATAATAATAATAATAATAATAATAATAATAATAATAATAATAATAATAATAATAATAATAATAATAATAATAATAATAATAATATTTACTCTAGCTAGAAGAAAACAGTAGAAAAAATAAAGATTTTATTTTCTTGAATATTAGGCATATATATTAATTCTTTCTGTAATATCAACATAATAAAAAGCACATTTCTTTCTTTCTTTCTTTCTTTCTTTTTCTCAATATTTCGTTTTTTTTTCTTTTACTATCAATTACGCTGATTCCCTAAAATATAATAAAAGCAAAGTTCATTTTAAAAATAACAAAAAATTCAATATTTTTGAATTGAAAAGTATTTATCTTTGTTTTAAATACTTTGATCTATAAAAAAAAGACACATACATAAACAACCTCACACACACATTTACGCATATAAATATACGGTATATATATATATATATATATATATATATATATATATATATATAAATATATAACATATTATTATATATATATATATATATATATATATATATATATATATATATATATATATATATATATATATATATATATATGTATATATATATATATATATATATATATATATA
>JABUQX010067083.1:22500-25000 GCA_015478945.1 Trachelipus rathkii | reverse complement strand
AGCTGCACAAACAAACCAACTGAAAGATCTACGACTTGCGTATTTTTTTTTTTTAATCTTTTTGCCTAACAACTCTCAATCCATCTCTCTAAACACAGATGGAGGGACCACAACAACGATAATATTATAATACTTATAAATGTATGTGCCAAAAAATTACCTCTTAAAAAAATGTTTTTTTATAAATAAAACAAGCGATTTTCTTGTTTGTTTGTTTTTTTTAAATATTATTTATTTTACTACTTAACATTATTTTTCTTTATTATTTAGAGCTAATTTCATTATTAATAGTTTTGTGAATAGTTTTTCTCAGAAATTATACTTTAAAAATAAGTTTTCTTTATTTGCAAATTGTTAGTATGGGAAAAAAATTCCAGTACCCAAGTTGTTCCAAAAATTGGCATCATTTTTAATGTTAAATATATTTAGTCTTGGATAATTGCATAATCTTTAAAAAAAAAAGAACTAAAGAGTAGCAATCTTCCCACCAGCACCATTAAACCACTTATTTGTACACTACAATTGTACAAAAGTAACGAAACAAAAACTATTTCAAGATTTATTAATAAAGAAATTAGATCTAAATAATAAAAAACAATTTAAAATAGTAAAATAATATATGTTATTTGGCAAAAAAAAAAAATGAAATTATAAAAAGCAACAAAACAAAAAACAATGTTTTTTACAACAAAAAGAAAAACTTTTTCCATGGAATTCTATTCATAGCATTTCATTCATCAAAAGATCAAGGAGATTATTTGATGATAATTTTTGTATATTTTATTATTTAATATTAAATTGTATTCAAACATCAATTTAGATAACATTTTGTATACTAAATAATTTAACTAATCTAATTTAATCTTTTTGAATCTTGAAAATGGGAAAAGCATTTTCTCGATATTTGCAATATTGCAAAGAATAAAAAAAAATTTTTTTATTAAAAGGATCTGGTTCCTCTATTCCTGCTATATATATATATATATATATATATATATATGATATATATATATATATATATATATATATATATATATATATATATATATATATATATATATATATATATATATATATATATATATATATATATATAAGTGAAAAAAGTCAAAATTGAAAAATGAAGAGATAATATGTGACTTGAAGACGTCCCAAATTTTCAGATGTTCAGAAATTTCCCATTGCTTTATTCCATAAATATTTTATGGAAAGAGACTGCTCAAAAACTTCTGAATCACCCTGTTATTGAGTTCAGGTATATTATATATGAAAAGGTTAGGCCTAACATTGATATTTTGTAATAGAGGGAAGAGGAGTTATTGTTTAGGCCTAAGTGAATATGCTCGATACACATCTCGACTCAAAAATTTGAGATGTGATTACATTCTGGTCCTTGCTCGTTTTTTTTTTTTATTGATAAGAACCTGCATTGGGACTATATATATATATATATATATATATATATATATATATATATATATATATATATATATATATATATATATATATATATATATATATATATATATATATATATATATATATATATATATATATATATATTTATATATATATATATATATATATATATATGAGAGGATATATATTTATATTTATATATATATCTGTATATTATTATATATATATATATATATATATATATATATATATATATATTAACAGAATACCACCACTCACGTGTAGGACCCTTTTCAAGGAGGGGTAGAATAAAAAAATTAATAATAAAACTAAAAGAAAAACTCTAACACACTTAACCTATATCTCTCAGATGAGCGCAGACGAAGGTTTTAAGGAGTGGAAGATTAATTACAACAGGAAAAATATATTATAGTAGGTAATTCCACAAAACAGAGTTGGCTGAAAGAAGGAATCACCACACCAAACAAGTATGAAATTTTTAATCCTCATACAAAATTTATTTTGCGAGCAAGGCATCCTTTGTGCTACGAGGACGTCGCAGTATTAGTTGTATGCGAGAGGTCAACTCCCTCGAGCTCCTGTCGTTGTAGCACCAACATAGTGCGCCAACGTCACGTCGCAAGAATAGAAGCAGAACTGCCGAGCAGGCCTAATTTTTTGGCGGCTCCGGCTCCGGCTCCGGCTCCAGCTCCGGCTCCGGCTCCGGCTCCGACTCCGGCTCGAAGTTATATTTCCTTCTCCATTTGCGTATAAAGTCATTAAAATCTGTCAATTACAAAATTTTTATGGTATTTAAAAAAAGAATGGTTGCTAGTGACCCCTTTTTTGACTTTCATTAAAAATTTAGAAAATATTATGAAAAAATAAATGTAAAAAAAATGATAATTTTTCTTTGAACCTTGAACTGCCTGAATACATTTAATATAATTTGATTCAAAGTAGTTGCTTCTTAAAAATAAAACTACGTCAATAAAATCCACCATTAAGGATGTTCACCAATCCGTTTTATTATTTTTAAATCAGGAAATAAACGCTCAACACTCACTTGAATAGGATACAA
>JABUQX010067083.1:0-17500 GCA_015478945.1 Trachelipus rathkii | reverse complement strand
CCGTTGACTCGACCCAATCCAAAAGCCGGGTGAAACCGAGCTCCCCAGATATGAGAGCAGCACCATAGAAGGGTTGATGGATGCCTGTGTAATGCCTTAGTAACTAAAACATGTGGAAAAGTCTTGAATTTAAACAGAGCACCCAGCTTCTTTGAAGCCATGCTGGCAAAACCATTCTGATGAGGTTTGTAAGAATTTTTAGTTAGGACCATAGATGTTTATATTGGGTCCACAGAAGACAATAGAACCATAGAAAGAGGATGAAGGTTAGAAGGGTTTAGAGGGAGATTTGTGTTGGTTTTAACGAATCTGAATTTCACAAGGTTGAGATGGATCCACCGGTAAAGTTCTATCCAGACTGAAGAGAATATAGAAAGATTAGACGAAGCAATTCTTAGATGAAAAAGCAGGAGGCAGATTTGAAAATGAAAGAAAATGAAGGGTCAAGTAATCGGCGTCTGAGTGGATAGAGTTAGATTAATTAGCTGAGCAACCACACGATAAGTAGGGAATATAGTTGGAGATAAGACCGAACTCTAAAGAACACCACTATTGACAGAGGCAAGAAATCGCCCACCAACACAGCCGATACAGCGATTTAAAAATAGGTTAGCAAAGAAAGGAGCAAACCTAAGGGAGAAGAGCATGGAAAGCAGTGGCGCATGCCATTCTGCCAAATGCCCTAGATATGTCAAGCTCCACCATAAGTCTCCTCATATCCTAAGGGCGGGAAACCATAAATCGGTTAGATAGGAGTGTATCGCTAGTAGACCTCGAGCGCCAAAATCTATACTGGTGATCGGAAAGATGATTCAGACAAATTCAAGATAAATGAACAGCAGATCAAAGGAGAGCCAAAGTTAAATGGTGAAAATTTGTTGCTTTCAAATTAGAGATCAGATATCATTGCTCACACGTGGGCAAACGCCGTCTTTGGATGAAAATTGAGAACGAGAGAGTAAGAGGTAAGAGTACAACACACAAACATTTGCTTGGTTAAGAGTAAAGGTGAAATCTAGAGGAAAGGGAGATTGTATTTGACAAAGTGGAATCTAGAATGGAGACCAATGTTACAAAAGGACCTGAGACAGTGCACTGGTTAAGCCGTTAGCGAATGGTCATCGACCCCATCATTAGGGCACGCTAACCTCCCAAGTGATATATATATATATATATATATATATATATATATATATATATATATATATATATATATATATATATATATATATATATATATATATATATATATATATATATATGGTATATATATATATATATATATATATATATATATATATATGTATATATATATATATATATATAGTTATGAGGAGAAAGATATATATATATATATATATATATATATATATATATATATATATATATATATATATATATATATATATATATATTTATATATATATATATATATATATATATACATATACATATATATATATATATATATATATATATATATATATATATATATATATATATTATTATGTATATATATTAGTTATATATATATACATACATTATATATATATATATATATATATATATATATATATATATATATATATATATATATATATATATATATATATATATATATATATATATATATATATATATATATATATATATATATATATATATATTCGGTGGCACAGCAATACATAAAGTTTTTTTACTCCCTCTCAATGATTTCAAATCATAGTATATGCAAAGGTATTTATTTTGTTTAAAATTTTTAGCTCCTAAAATAAATATAAGTGGTGCCGCACGAGGCTAAAGCTTGCATGGTTTGGGAAAATTTTTAGACTCTAAGAGTACTTATCAACTTAGCTATATATATATATATATAGAGAGAAAGATATTTTATATAAGTATATATATATATATATATATATATATATATATATATATATATATACATATATATATATAATAATGAAGAATGGATACTTTTGACGCAGTCGGGACATAAGAAGACTTTCTTTTCGCAAAGTTCTAGGGCGACAGGCTAGCAACCCGCCCTACTTATTTTGTTTGAATAACTCCTGAACCAGCATCGGAAACTTTTTGCGCCTGGAAACACGATCTTCAGGAGAGCTCTGGTAGAAACAATTTTAGAGGGTGATTGGAAGAAGATAGTAGTAGATGTGAGACAAGATGTTAATATTTTGACCACAAAGGTCCAGGAACCTACCTGAGGCCTTTTGAGCCCAATTTAACATCTGTCCTTGACCTTTTGGGCTTGGACCTTTTGGGCTTGACCTTTTGAGCCCAAATTTTTTTACCTGACCTTGACCTTTTGGGCCTTGACCTTTTTGGGCCTTTTCCTTTTTGGGCCTTGACCTTCATCTTCCATGGGCTGGCCCACGGTATTTTTTTGAGAACCCAATTTTTGAGAACCCTAATTTTGAGAGAACCCTAATTTTTGAGAACCCTAATTTTTATGCCCCTAATTTTTGGCAACCCTAATTTTTTACAACCCTAATTTTTGGCAACCTTAATTTTTAGCAACCCTTCGAGAAGGGTTGTGCCAAACGGTTGCGTCAGCAACTGTTGTACGTATTACCCCCCTATTTTACGCCCTGCTGACCGGGCAAATTCTGCCCACGGTAATTTTGATCTTCCTTTAGGGCTTGAATTCCTATTTTGATGTTCTACCTTGTTTGACCACCTTGCCGGATACCATGGGTCAATTTTGCCCACGGTAATTTTTGGCTATCCTTTGGTCTTCCATGGGACAATTCTACCCATTGGAATTTTCGACCAACCCTTTATCTTCCTTTTTTGGGTCAATTCTTGACTGACGGTGATTTTTGATCTTCCTTTAGGGCTTATCCCTATTTTTTGATGTCTTTAACTTGTTTGACCATGATATTTCGCCATTAACCTTGCCGTACACCATGGGTCATTTTTTGACTCCACGCCAATTTTCTCTGGCCACTCGTGTCCCACCTGTCACATATTTCGTTCCTAACTTGAACGCCTGTATGGACCTACCCAAACACCTACACACGTGCGCGTGCGCACACACACACACACCCACACACCCACACACACACACCCACACACACACACACACACACACACACACACACTTTATTAAACTTATACAGACATTCACTATGATACTTACATTTACCCATAGACACTTTACATTTACACTTATACACACGTACGCGTGCGCACACATACACACCTTGACAGATACCATGGGTCAATTTTTGCCCACGGTAATTTTTGTCCTTCCTTTAAGGACTTAGCCCTTTTTTTGATATCTTATCCTTGTTTGACCATGATATTTTCGCCCTTGACCTTTTGTATTCTACGGTACAATTTTGATGCCTCAGCATTTTGATGCCTCAACCTTGATGCCTCAACTTTAATGGCTCCCAATCACCGTAAGGAGTATCTAGTGATGTCTCTATTAGTGTTATGAGTATTAGAAGAGTGCCAGGTGAGTGCCAGGTGAGTGCCAAGTGAGTGCCAATGAGGGCCAATGAGTGCCAGAGTGCCAAGTGAGGGCCACATAGTGCCAAGTGAGTGCCACATAGTGCCAACTGAGTGCCACTTTTTCAAGTCTTTTCTAGCCTCCCCTGAGCCCCGAATAGCCCTAATATGGGTGTCTACCCCTAGGTTATAAGGAATGAGAATCGATTGGTGTTACTGCTAGAAAGCTTCCTACTATTGAGTTAGCATTTTTATAACACTTATAGCAATGACAGAATATATATCTAAAGAGTTACACAGTTGAGACAGTGATCGCAAACGTTTCCGAGTCCGCGTCCGCAGGTGAACACCATCCGCGAAATTGCTGCCGCGCGCCCGCAGGCGCAATATTTCCGCGTTCGCCCGCCGCGCGCCCGCAGGCGCAATATTTCCGCGTAACGGCCGCCGCTGCGTCCGCAGACGCTAAATTCACGCGTGAACGAAAATATGATATCAATGTAACCATTCAAAGAATCTCGTTTCAAATATACTACGATTTATTTTACTAAATTGTACGAAATTCTGTTAAAACATATACTTTACGTCTAAAGCAGTAAAACAATAGAGGTGCTACCTAACACCTAGGGGATTAGTATGCCTTTGTTTATCAGTTTTACTGCTTAACTTTCTGCTTTACTGTTATTCATGGTTTACTGCTTTAACTTTCTGCTTTACTGCTTTAATTTTCTGCTTTACTGCTTTAACTTCTGCTTTACTGTTTAACTTTCTGCTTTACTGCTTTAACTCACATACATTACATACTCTAAAGCAGTAGATCAAAACAATAGAGGTGTTACCTAGGGGGATTAGTACGCTTTTGTTTTTCTGCTTTACTGTTTAAACTTTCTGCTTTACTGCTTTAACTTTCTTCTGCTTTACTGCTTTAACTTTCTGTTTACTGCTAACTTTCTGCTTTAATGCTTTAACTCTCTGCTTTGTTTTAACTCATATATTTATTATCATTATGTTTTCTTTATATTTTTATTTTTGTTTTATTACTTTTATTTATTATTTCTATTTTTGTTTTAATTTTTTTATTTTTAATTTGTAATGTAAAAGAATAAAAACACACATAGTTTCTATTATTTGAATTTCATTTAAAATTGTAAGCAAATTTATAAGCAACAAATCTATATATACGAGTTTTAAGGGGAAGTATAATCGAGTTTTTTTCATTTAAAGCATTTATTACATAATCAGAAACTAAACTGTAAAATCATTTGCATAAAAATTATTGCATCAAATATATTCACAAATTTATTAATACAGATATTTAAAAATACTATAATGACTGAGTTACGAATAGACTCCACATAAATTGGAATATAAGGGTTGAACAGGGTAAGATATATTTTTACACAGCTTATTATTATATTTAAAATATATGTATTATAATGATTATTCATATAAATTTTTAAGTTCAAAGAATCAATTATGTGAACAGTATCTTTTGCTCTATAAACGGAAATCCAATGTCCTGTTGAGGTGATGGACGAGGCAATGTATTGAATATGAAGCAGGTGTCCTTCTCCAGCTTTACAGAATTTCGTTAACAGCAAACACTCCTAAAAAGCGAGGTTCATTTTTAAACACCGATTTTATTTCCTCTTCATTCATCTTTAATAATTCAAAAGCACGTTGCGTACTCTGTCAATTTCAATGAGTTGAGGATGCTCAAGATAGACCACTACAGTGATGGGCGATTGTAGAATCGATCCAAAAGAGAGATTTAGTCCTAAGGTGCCCTTTCTCAAAATGTTTAAATGATAGGGTTACAAGCTGAAAGGTCTGCAGTAAGATCATATGCATATAAATTACTATTCTTTACGTATTCTTCAAGATTTAAACCTGTCCCATTATCATTACATGATACAGTATTGGCTATTGTCGTAAAAAGGCCGCGTACAGAGAGATAGGTCTCGTTGTATAACATTTCATAATCACGTCCGTGAGGTGTCCATTCACATGTAAAATCCAGATGCCCTAAGTGAAAGGTATGAATTTATAGGGTGACTTTTTATAATTTCCTGAGTAGGCTTCATGTTCCACAATCCCTATTGTTACTTTCTGTGGTAAATTTCCGTTCACAATGTTAGGTATATTGATACTCGATAACCCTTGAGTGAAATTAAATATCTTGGTTTCAACTCTCTTAATAGGGTACTTTGCTGTAGTATTCAAAAGCGAATTTTCAATTTCCAGATGTCGCTGTGGTGATAATTTCACTTTTCTAACATAGAGATAAGCCTCCAGCAGTTTGAAAACAGGTTCAGGACATACAGCTGTAGCAGTAGGTTTACTTTTTATTTTAAGAGCAAATTTAGGATTTGATCGTGATAAATGATTCTAGCATCACAGATTGTGAAATGAGTCTTCTTGAGAGAACATATCGCTGTTTAATCGACCGTAAAATTCATAAGTATTATTTATGACTTAGCTGCTTTATCTATATGCAGCTTCATCTTTGAAACTGTAAAAACCACATGATTTGAGATGAGATTGTTTAGCATCGTCTGAATAATTTAACAAATGTTCTATATAGCTTCTATAAGGATAATTAGCAGCTGATGCACCTAGTGAAGTTCCGTTAAGATAGACTTCAACCTGGTTGAAACATGTATACAGGAAATTTGATTCTGTATATACTATATGGTCATCACCGGTAGGAAGATCTGTACCATCAGGTTTTGTCAATTTCGTTTTTACATATAAAAACACATTAGAGGGGTCTAAGTACTGATCAGAAGTGCCTGGAATATTGAACTCTAGAGGAACATCTGTATTGGTAATTGAATGCAGAGGATTAATACTGATAAAGTTGGACTCGCTAATGCTAATCTGTGTAGGGTTCATGGAGAAGAGATCCAATTCACTCTTACAACAATCAGGACTAGAAGATAAAGGAAATGCATCTTGTATGTACGAGCTCTGGCCGTATAATGAACATTTTCATGAAAAACCTTACTTATATACACAGCTCGTATAAAAGTTATCAGATAGTAATTAAATAGCAAATACATCAATACATTTTTTCTTTAGAGTTTTTTTCCGCTTAGCCTTTTTCTTTAGGACAATCTTCTTGCCCCCTCTTCCTTGACCTGACATTTTACGTCTTATTTTAAGCTTAACATCATCCAATCTCATCTGAGACATCGGCAATACGTCTTTTAATGCTGCACGAGTGACGCTTCAGCCGCAACATCTTGAATAGTATGCAAACCTGCTCTTATAGCTTTTTTAACTATATATTCCCCACCTCTCCTGAGTAGAGGCCTTGCACTTTCCATAGCTTAAGGAAAATCCACCCAGACTATCCCCTCTGCATTTTTGATCCTCTGAATACCCTTTCCTCGTCCATTATTACAGGAGTATCTTTCTTTATACTATCTTTACACTGTGAGAGTATGTTAATGAATGAAAATATATCTCATTCACATTCTTCTATATATTCCATTATGCTGTAATTACTACATCTGTTTCTTTCTAATATGAACTTTACACATCTATGTAAAGGGAAAAGGATTTCCTTCTACATCTTTTATATGCACGCGTACAGAGTCAAAATTTGATCTATTCAGAGGTAGATAATGAACATTATGGAATGTTATAACTTTACTCTCTATGGGAAATACTAATCTTAATAAAGGAGCTTTAGTATTACCTGCATATTGATGATCAATGGCTTTAGGGTATACACAATCGATGATTGAGCATCTCGGGATGGGGTACATGGGTAATGCAGTACCTGATCTGTTTCATCTTTTGTTCATGTGGAGTCATGCGGTTATTCTCCACAGATAGTATAACCCTCTTCAACATAGTAGGGATATCATGAAGTATATCCAACTCAGCATCCCGTTTACGAATATGTTTACGTTGCCATGGTGAACGTCTCAGAAAAAACGTGTCACGGTCTCGAAGGTTTACATTTACTTTTGAGCTTAAAGATATTATTACTTTATCTTCATAGGTATGCATTTCAGTTTTGTATACCAAGTCCTTACACATAATACTCATATCAAAGAGAATGTTTAATAAAAATAGCAGGAACCGATTTAAAATAAGACCTCCGCAAAGTAAATTCTCTTCAAAGAAGTATTCTTTTTGGCCAATCCTAGACCTAGGCAGATCACGTGTATCTTTCACTTGTAATATAGTTTCAAAACATTTACACTTCTGTACACCAGCATCCAGAATAGATCGTGAGGTAAATTTTCTTGGCTCATTTGTAAATTATTTCACATAATCCTACTCTCGCATACCTCTTTCAAGTTTAAAGATCACAACACAGTTGTAAAATCCGAGAGTTTATTATCAGGATGTAAATCCAAAGACGCTGAAGAAGGCAGAGTTAAATAGAAGTGGTCTACACTCTCCATGATTGTAATGACAACTGATTAATAATTCTTAACTTCACTTGCTTTTATATAAGTATTAAACTTAGCAGGATATCCCCTCCATTTCACCAGTACCTGTTTATTTTTTCCTTTACCTCTCGTAGCTAATATTTTTTCAATTTTATATTCATGAGTTACAGGATTGAACCTTACTTTTTGTATTTCTTGTTTATAAAATCCGCCTTTTATTTTTTTCACCATTTAAATCTTTCAGATAATATAACTTTTAAACTATCATGACTGAATGGTCGGATATTGTGGACTTTTAAAACTTCCGTAGTCCAAACCGGAGCCCATATCCTTTTCTACTTCCTTCTCTGTTCGAGAAACTCTTATATGGCCCGTTTACCTTATTCCTGGAATTATTTATTTTGTTTTCTTTTCGTAGGTGGGCGTTCTACTGCTCTCAGTTTTGACATTTCTGTATGAGTTGACTATGTTTCATGGTAAGACCTGTTAAGAATGTTTGATCGTCCAGCATATTTAATTATTTAAAAAGTATTCATTTTAGTAAAATACCTATGCATGCGTTCTTGTCAGTACGTCATTTCTTCAATCCAGTTGCCGCTTTGTTACGGAAAAATGTATTGCAGTTTAGTTTATACTGTACCTCAGAGCAGCTCTGAAACTCACGCCCTTTAAATCCCATTCTAATCTGTCCAAAATGACGAGGTGTTCTCCGCTCGTCCTCTATAATTTCAAGTACAGCATCGGCAACTGTAGCGACCTTTATCCCTTATAGGCTTCAAACCACAAGTATCTAGAGTATACATCAATTGTAAAAATATTGAAACCTCAATATAAGAACTATATTTAATCATTTCCGATAAATCTAACTGCCATATGCTATCGAGCTGCGGAGATATGGTTTTCCGTGTAGGAAATTTTTTTCTTACAGGTTTATGTAGAGTAAATGCCTCTTCACCCTCTAAATATGCTTTTAACTCTTTTTCTCAATATTAGGATACCTTAAAGCAAACCTATTGAAACCCCCAAAACTATTTGGTTCCCTCAGATTGAAGTAATACTTATCAACTACCTCCTTTGCCTCCATGTTAGATACTGACACACGCGTAAGCGTTATATATATATATATATATATATATATATATATAGTGTTATATATATATATATAAGATATATAAGATAAGATATTATATATATATATATATATATATATATATATATATATATATATATATAAAGTTAAAAGGGATAAAGAAAAAGATTTAAAATAACATTTTTATTTATATACAAACATTACAACTAAATATATATATGATAATACATAATTACGATTTAATCCAACTATTCCTATTATAAGGTGTTTTTCTTAATCGTGCTCTGGTAACACGTTTAAATTTATCTGATGCGTAAGAAGTGCCTGATGGACTTGAATCAGGTCTTGGCGTAACGGGGATATTATCTAAGTCTGCTAATCGGCTTGTATTTAAGATTAAACTTCTGGGAAAATTAATAGTCTGAAGTTCTTGTTTGATATCATTCCATCCTTTTACAGGGCCTTTCTTCCAGTTACGTGAGAGATCAGCTATCAAATCCACAATATTTGAGCCTTTAACTATTTCATCATCAATTACGATCTGCCCTGCTTCATTCAAAGTTAATTGGTCTTTATATTATATAAAGCTATTCCTGATTTACGCACTCTAATAGGTAAGCTCTCCTCTAGGATATTTTTAAATTTATCTTCATTTTTCACTTCAAGTTTTACTTCATTAGGTATATCTACATCATCAGTTACCGGGATACGTAAGGTTGGATGTAGGTGCAAGTCTTTAAGATCTATCAATTTTTGTATGGCCTCCTGATATAAGATGCGTTTCTCATGGATGTTAATGTCTGAATTTAATATCCTGTACACTTCTTTCTCATATTTGGTTATCTGTTCAACTTTAGGATCATATAAGCTAGGAGGTAGAGGCTGCTGGAAAGATAATGTGTCGTTCACAATATAAGGATTCTGGTGGGTGCAACTGTTGCTGCTGATGTGAAAGATGTTGTAATGTCAATGCATTGGGCTGTAATATCTGCGTGTATTGGGGTTGTGAATGATGAAACTGCGATTGTGGATTTTGCGCAGAGTGCGGCAATAACTGGCCATATTGAGGTTGCGAGTGATGAAGCTGAGGAACTGAATTCTGTACAGATGCTGTATTATTATACTTCATTTTCTCATACCTGCTGCATGGAAGGTTGTTAAACCTTCTTCATTATAAGATAACCACTTAGCAACAGGGGAGCGGCAACGGAGAAGATAAATGGCAGGAATATTCCTCCTCCTCTCTGTAGTAACTTTATTTTTCAAATTTTTAATGCTGAGGGAGAGTTTTTTAATGATGTTTCAATGACGACGAGCTTTACTTTCTGAGGTCTGTTTAAAGGAACATTTCTTTTTATATTTAAACAGACTTCATATACACACTGGATGAATTTCATCCTCCTCTCTAATTAGTTTACGTTTTTCAGATGGTTTCAACTTAAATTTTTTTATAAGAGGTAAATACTTTGCAACTAGAGAATGCATTATTCAGGTATGTATACAGTTTCTGTTCCTGTGGGTAGAATGTTGGCATGGGAGCAGTACTCAGTGTGCTTTGGGCAGTCACACATCAAATAAACTGTGGGGATCAAAGTAAATCTCTTTATATACTTTTAAGAACTCTTTCCTTTGAAGAGGAAACATTTGAGCTGCCAATACATTAATTTGACTCATGTCTCTTCTCTGTTCCAAACAACAGTAAATACTGTGTGTTTAAAGAAACACTCCGCATATGCTTGCTTTGATGAAAAATATTCTGCGTTATGAAAAACACAGAGATATTTAGATGGTGAGAATAAACTGTGAACGCTTCTGCTATTTCCAAATTCAATTTGTGCAATAAATCATCTAATACAATAATTTTGTGGCCTTGTATATTGTCCAGTGATCTAATATCGTATATGCCTTCATGAAATTGAATCACATCTTTATATTCTTTAAATTTTTCCTGGTAAACATTATAACACCATATTATTTTTACAGGGGTTTGTTCAAAAATCTCCATTTCCTTTAAAATATTTAATAATAGAAAGGTTTTACCACAACCTGTTGGTCTACAAGACATGTAGCCGGACTTCGGAACGTAAATTTCTCCACATCCAGACCTTTTAAGCAGCTAATCACTAATGAGTTTAATTAACGTTTTGAATCTGTTCAGCATATGTTATCGTAAAATTTCAATAATTTTATTAAAATAAATGTTTATATAACTGAAACTCTGTGTGTTTTTATTCTTCATTACAAATTAAAAATAAAAAGTATTAAAACAAAATAGGAAATAATAAATAAAAGTAATAAAACAAAAATAAAAATATAAAAGAAACATAATGATAATAAATATATGAGTTAAAACAGTAAAGCAGAAAAGTTAAAGCAGTAAAGCAGAAAGTTAAAGTATAAAGTAGAAAGTTAAAGCAGTAAAGCAGAAAGTTAGCAGTAAAGCAGAAAGTTAAGCAGTAAAAGCAGTAAAACAAAAGCGTACTAATCCCTAGGTAACATAGCTTTAGTGCTTTACTGCTTAAGGTATGGCATGTATGAGTTAAAGCAGTAAAGAGAGTTAAAGCAGCAAAGTAGAAAGCAAAGGTAAAGCAGAAAGTAAAGCAGTAAAGCAGAAAGTTAAAGCAGTAAAACATGAGTAAAGCAGTAAAGCAGATAAAAGAAGTAAAGCAGTAAAACAAAGGCATACATCCCCTAGGTGTTAGGTAATAACACCTCTATTGTTTTACTGTTTAAGGTATGTAAAGTATATGTTTTTAATAAATTCTCGTACAATTGTAGTAAAATGAATGACTCTCGTAGTATATTTGAAACGAGATTCTTTGAATAGTTTACATTGGATATCATATTTTTTCGTTCACGCGTGAATTTAGCGTCTGCGGACGCACGCGGCGGCGTTACGCGGAAATATTGTGCCTGCGGGCGCACGCGCGGGCGGAACGCGGAAACATTGCGCCTGCGGCGCACGCGGCGGCGGTTTCGCGGATGGGTTCACCTGCGGACGCGGACTCGGAAACGTTTGCGATCACTGTCTCAAATTGTGTAACTCTTTTGTATATATATTCTGTCATGCTATAAGTGTTATAAAAATACTTAACTCATAGTAGGAAGCTTTCTAGCAGCTTGTAATATACACTAATCGATTCCTCATACCCTATTACCTAGGGGTAGACACTCATATTAGGCTATTCGGGGCCTGTGGAGGCCAGAAAAAGATTTGAAAAAGTGGCACCTCAGTTGGCACCTGGCGGCACTCACTTGGCACTGCGTGGCACCTACTTGGCACTCATTGGCACCTGCTTGCACTCATTGCACTCACTTGGCATCCACCTGGCACCTCACCTGGCACTCATAGAATACTCATAGAACACCAATAGAACATCACTAGATACTCTTACGGTGATTGGGAGCCATTAAAGTTGAGTCAAAGTTGAAGCATCAATGCTGAGGCATCAAAATTGTACCGTGAATACAAAAGGTCAAGGGCGAAATATCGTCATGGTACAAGCCAAGCGTTAAGAGACAAAAGGGCTAAGTCCCAAAGGAAGGGACAAAAATACCGTGGGCAAAATTGACCCATGGTATCTGCCAAGGTCAAGGGCGCCATAGTGTGTATGTATGTAAATGTAAGTGTCTATGGTAAATGTAAGTGTCATAGTGAATGTCTGTATATGTAAGTGTGTGTGTGTGTGTGTGTGTGTGTGTGTGGGTGTGTGTGTGTGGGGTGTGGGTGTGTGCGCACGCGCACGTAGGTGTAAGTTTGGGTAGGTCCATACAGGCGTTCAAGTTAGGAACGATACGTGGGGCACGAGGGGCCAGAAAATTGGCGTGGGTCAAAATTGACCCACAGATGGCAAGGTCAATGGTGAAATATCATGGTCAAACAAGTTAAAGACAAAATAGGTTAAGCCCTGGGTGAAGATCAAAATCACCTGGTCAAATTCATCCACAGCACCAAAGGGTTGGCTGAAAATTCTTCAAAGCCAAAATTGTCCCATGGACACTGGGGCAGCAGCTAAAATTGTCGTGGCCAAAATTCGACCATGGTATTCAAGTGCGTGGTCAAACAAGGTAAAGACATCAAAATAGGGCTGCTTCCTAAAGGAAGATTTAAATTACCGTGGCAAAATTGCCCACGGTCAGAAAAACGGGGGTAAAATAGGGTATTATGGTACAACGGTTGTTGACGCAACCGTTTGTGCACCTTTCGAAAGGGTGCTAAAAATTAGGGCCGCCAAAAATTAGGGGTTGCCAAAAAATTTGGGCTCAAATTAGGGTAGCCAAAAAATTAGGGTTCTCAAAAATTAGGGTTCTCAAAAAATTAGGGTTCTCAAAATATTGGGCCAAAATGACCCATGGAAGATCAAAGGTCAGGGGGGTGGGGCCCAAAAAGGTCAAGCCCCAAAAAGGTCAAGGTCAGGTAAAAATTTGGGCTCAAAAAGGTCAAGGCTAAAAAGGTCAAGCCCAAAAGGTCAAGGACAGGAAAATCAGCCTCAAAAAGGCCTCAGGTAGGTTCCTGGACGCTGTGGTCAAAATGACCAACACTACAATATACATCCCCTACTACTGAAGATACTAGCTCCATTGAAAGATGTGAAACCATACCTGAGTATATAACTCAAGGACTAGCATCAAAAACCATTACGCCGAGAAAGAGTTTTTAGAGTGCCCAGACTTCAAGAGTTTCTCTGAGGCCAAAGGAAAGATGCCAACAACTGACAGAGCGAAAGTCCTACTGGGAGATGGTATATATATATTAAAATTTCGACAAGTGAACTTATCAATGTGTGTATATATATATATATATATATATATATATATATATATATATATATATATATATATATATATATATATAGATATATGTTAGTGAAATGTGATATTATATATATATATATATATATATATATATATATATATATATATATATATATATATATATATATATATATATATATATATATATATATATATATATATATATATATATATATTCTTTCTTTTTCTTTCAGGGCTTTATTCAGTTTATATTTTTCATTCTGATATTCATAACTAATACAAGTGTTATTTCGAAATGTCAGAAACTCGTACTTTGAGAAAAGATACTTCAGTGTATCTAATAGGCAACTATTCACAACAAATTATAGGGGGAAAACTACCCTCCATTAGACAAGTTTTATGTGTTCTTTTCTTCAACCTTCGTGAAGTGAAACTAACTCTTCGACAGAGTGCAAAACTAGTCATTGATGAAGTTAATATTTTTTGGAACAAAGCTCGTATTCCGACGCGAGATGCTCAACATTGTATAAAGAAATTAGAAGGTGTATATGAAGAGTTAAGAGGTTTGCAGAAAAGCTCTAATTTGTTAAAAAATTAGACAACTTGTTTGATATTGCTCATAGCACTGATAAAGCTGGAGGAAGATAAGGAATTCTTAAGAAATCAAAGGAGTGAAGGTATAAGTGATTTATGTATGGTATAGATTTAATTAACAGCAAAGGAAAAGAGAATTGAAGAACGGGAAGAAAGGAAAATGTTGCAGATTGAGAAAAATCGTCAAGTTCTAGAATTTACAGGTGAGTGTTAACAATAATGTTCTTTTAACTGTTTTTAACTATTCAAAGTATTCATTGTACTTACTAACTTTAAAAACCTGAAAATTATTAATAATTTTATATCTATAATATATTTCATCTTCAAGTTATTGACAGACTTAAAAAATTTACAGGGAAAGTATCAGTTTATGATTTCAGTCCATCATCAAACGGTAGTTCACCATACACTACCTCCACCTCTGACGAAGAGGTAGACTTTGAGCAACCTTGACCATCATCATCAAAGAAAGTAAGGCTAGAGGGTACACAAAATATAATTACCGAAAAAATTGCTGCTTTCGATAAATGTAAGGTGAGTGATAGGAATGCTGTAAATATTTTATCGACAATAGCGGAAGCCCTTGGACATGACGTTCATTCCTTATCCATAAGTCGCTCAACGATACAACGGTGTAGACAAACTTTACGCAAGAAAATAGCAGAGAAACTGATGCAACATTTTCATTTTCATTTTCAAGAGCTATTAGTTCATTGGGATGGGAAACTATTACCCAATTTAACCGGCAATGAAAAAGAGGACAGACTAGCAATAATTATTACAAGCGGAGATGCAGAACAGTTATTAGGCATTCCAGTCATAAACAATTCGTCAGGTAGAGAACAAGCAACTGCAGTTTATCAATCACTTTTAGAATGGGGTATGTCAGATAAAATAAAGGTCCCTGGTTGCGATATAATCCTTTCTGAACTTAGGTAGATTAAATGAGCCAGAGTTTTATTAGAACAATGTTAGAAACAAATTTATTACATTTACCATGCAGGACCATATCTGATGTAAATTAATTTTAAAGAGTGCTTTTGATACAATGATACCTTCTTCTTTCTGATATTCGTCTTTGCTTTAAAGAATAAAATCATAAAATCAACCAAATAAATCTTAAATCTGTGATGGAAGTCAAGCGCATTAATGAAATTTTGAAGCCCGAAGCTTGCGATATTCTTCACTTTATAGATCAGGTAATGAAAACACAATTGCCTCGCGATGATTATAAAGAGCTATTAGTTCTTGCCCAACTATTCCTTGGAAGAAGAGGTCCTGAACTTAAGGTTAGAGCTCCTGGAGCATTTCATCATGCACGATGGATGGCAAAGGTCATATACTGTTTAAAGATATTTTTATAAAGGGTCAGAGAGAGAAATAGCGTTTCTGAGTTATGTTTATTTATAGTGAAACTTTATGTTAAAGCCTAGTTTACAACACCCTATGCACATAAAGCTCCAAATCACGATCTTTTGTTCGTTAAAAAGCTAGTTCTTTACAAAAATATAAATCGTGAAACATCTGAGGTCATTTCTATCCAAATTAAGAATCATATGTGGTATCTAAATCCAGAAAATTTCTGCTTTAGTTTTCTTCTCGACAATGAAATATCAAGTACACGAAAAACGAATTATGGTGCAAGCTTCAAATAACGAAGGGATTTTGGCAAAAGCAAATTGGAAACTAAGCAATACAGGAATTTGCGCTATTGCAAACATAGAAATGAGTGACTTTATTTCACGATAAACAATTAGATTTTATGAACGATTCAATCTACCTTCGGGTTTTCTTAAAATGACCACAAGCATGGGAAACAAATGAACAATACAGACAATGTTTTCAATTTGCAAATCAATTAAAAGTCGTAAACGATACTGCCGAAAGAGGAATTAAATTAATATAAGAATATAATAATAAACTAACCAAAAATTAGGAACAAAGAAACTACATTCTTACAGTTGTCAGTGCGTACCGTAAACGTTTCCCAAATAAAAGTTAACTATAAATACAGATCTCTAAGGGCAAGATGTTCATTTGGTTAGATGATCGACCATTTTCGGTCTCCACCTAAAAATGGACATACCTGAACAGCCGATTTTTGACCAGAGAACACTGTGTCAAGCAGTACTTTGCAAACGTTTGTTTTTTGTGAACACTTCAGAACACCACTACAGCTTGACATTCTTCGTACGACCAGACTTTTTCCGAAGGCAAATACTGATAGTTCACATCTAAAATAGTACAGAAGTGAGCTGATATTGCCAGCTGCAACTACCTTCAAACCCGAGCGTTGGGATTTGAAATGAATAGCCTGTCTCAGGCGAGGATGAAATCTTCTGAGGCTTTTGTCAGGAGATGCACATTTTTACTTAAATCATTTTCAGTTATGACTAGTTTTTGATTTGTTCTGGAACAATTTTCAAAAATAATTTCGAAAATTTTAAAAATTCTTTTGAGTATACACAAAAATTATCTAAGTAAAAAGATGATCTTTTCGATTACATATGCCCTGAAAATTTCAGTTTACTTCGCCCGAACAGAAAAAAATTATCGCAATTTTTCATTTCAAATCCAAAAAAATGGGTTTGGAAATTGACAACGCTGAGCACAAACTCAAAAAATCGAAAATTCTCTACTATTTTAGATAATAGACCTATCTATGAAATATTTACAGCTCTAGTTTCTGAAAAAATTCTGGAAGATATTTTGAAGAATGTCAAAAACATGAAAATTGAAAATTGAAAATTCGAAAGAATGACTACAGATACAGAAAACACCGAAATGAATCGTTTTAGAGGGCAAAAAAGTTACATTTTGGTGTTTATATAGTCAAAATCGGCTGAAATTCAATTTATGTCCATTTTTAGGTGGGGCCGAAAATGGGGATCAGCCCCAGCCCCAGATTGGATTTAATTATAAAATCAAAGATAACAAATAATATCCTTCAAAATAATATGAAAATCCATAATAATGGCAAGTCCAATTTAATTTCATGCAAATAAATAAAATTTTATTCTGAATGATTTTTCTATTTTTGAACTTCATATGGGCACTTGCCTAAAAACAAATTATATAATATTTGAAAAATACATGATTTAATTAATTAAATATAATCAAAAGATAAAAAATAATATGATATTCCATGATAAATGTCAGTCCA
>JABUQX010067082.1:0-22247 GCA_015478945.1 Trachelipus rathkii | reverse complement strand
GAAAACACATAATTATAATTATAAATTTAGTGATAACTATTTTATTTTGAAAAATAAGCTGGAAACTTAATAAAATTAATAATAATAATAATTAATAATATAATAATAATCAATAATAATAATAATAAATTTAATTAATAATTTGAATAATAATAATAATTTTAATAATAATAAAATATTTATAGTAAACATAATTTAATAATAAATACATATAAATAAATTTATTTTAAACCCACTTTTCTGCCAGGGAAAAAAGTAAATTTTCTTCCCCTCCATCTAAGAAACTCAAATGTTAAGAAACTTTACATTTAATAGAATATGGATGATTAGGTAATTTACATGCCATTAAAAACCCCTAAGTCCTTCATTCCCATTTTCCTTTGACCCTTTTTCCTCCTTCAATGCTACATGTAATATTAATAAATATACCAATTACCTCATTAATTATATCCCCTATTCATAATAAATAAAAAATTTTTCGACGTTTTTTGATAATATATATATATATATATATCATATATATATTATAATAATACTATATTATACTATATATATATATATAGATATATATTATATATATATATATATATATTAAATATATATATATTATATATATATATATATATATATATATATATTATATATATTTATAGGGTTTGGAAAATAACTAAATCCTTTATAAGAGGCTTGGAACAGTTTTGGTGGTTTTCAACCTATCTTATAATTAATTTAAAATTAATAATATAAAATTTGAAAGCATTTTTTTTTTGGGGATGAATTAAAGAGATGTAGAAGATTGCACCATTAATTGTAATTGTAATAAAGAATAAGAAACAATAATACATTTACTCAATGATAGGATTTCTATGTTTTCATAAAACACACCTTTAGTCTGGGTCTTGTAATTGTATAGTCTGATAATTTGTAATTTTTTTTTACCCCCTACAGTAAGAATATCCAGCGCCATCTGACAATCATAAAAGCAGAATACAATTCAATTAGAAATGGCGATCAGGATTATTTTAAATTTATTAAGTTTGTGTAAATTTTAACAAAAATAATGATAGTTATTTGTTTGAAAATGTTACTTCTAGTTGGTAAAAAGGACCAAGAATCCTGGAGAAAGGAAAGTATATATAAGTGTTTAAAAGAAAAATATTATTTTAGAATTCATATTTTGCTATTAATTATTTTTTGAATACAGTTTTGAAAATGATTTGCGAACAATAATTATGTAAACAAAGCATTTTGTCCTTGATATGGCTAATAATGCCAATATTCTTTTTATAAATATATTCGCTTCTTTTATCTCTTTTCTTTTTTTTTCCAAAGTCCAATGGCCAGGGAGTTAATGAAATTTTTTTTTCTAATAATATCATATCATGGCATATTGGAGAGGTTGTTCATTTTAATATTTTCATCTATATCTATTATATTATTTATATATAATATATATGTGTATATTATAAGTGAGTAGTATATATATATATATTATTATTATATTTGATATATATATTATATACTATTATATATATTATATATATATCTGGTACTATATATATATATGTACTCTCATTATATTATAATTATTTTATGTCCGATTTATAAATTATATATATAATTATTAATTATATATTATATAAATGAAACTTTTTTATTATATATATAAATATATTACTATATATATATATATATACTGGAATAGTATTGAACATATGGATATGAGACAGCATATTATTTATTGGATATAAATATGAATTATAAATTTATTATTAAAGATGAATATTATATATATATATAATTATATATTATACAGTAGGGGCATCAGGGGAACACTATGCGTTTACGTGGTTAAAAGATGAGTTGGTTTAAAAATTTTTGTGATTTTTTTTTTGGCTAGGGGGCTTGTATATAAGTAAATGATTTAAAAATAAAGTAATGAATCTAATGCAATGTTAGCCCAATCAGGGCTTTTCGTTTCGACTTAGATTTTTTTTTTGGATAGTCTTAACGCAAGCAAGGAAGAGGGATTAAAATAAGAACGATTAGGGCATTTATTTTGTTTATTAGTTTGAGAAAAAAATAATAATCTAATTTTCTCTTTTATTGCATAATGAATCTAAAGTTCTTGTAAAAATCAGCAAGAATAAAATCTGTTTTTACTTGTGGCGGATGGAGCCCAAGTGGGATTCCATCGCCCGCCGAAAAGGTTAGCGGTCACCTAGCCAGTTTTCCGGTGAGAAGTGTACTAGTTCTAGTTAATAGTTTTCAGTGATGTGTTGGTCAACAGAACGGAGAATTGTCAGATTGGTATGTAATTTGTCACTAATAACGTATCTTTATTTGATACGGGCTGGCGTTACTTCTTATTGATTTACGTGTTTCTTTATCGCTTGCAGGTACGTTTGAAAAATATAATCATATTAATTTAAACATTTTTGATTTCTTTGTGGTGTAGGTAATGAGTTTTATTGTTTAGGTTCAACTATGGAAACATTTGCCGACTGAGTCTAATTAAGTTTTTATTTTTAATTCTTTTTTGTTCACCAACATGGCACGTTGGGATTAATTATAAATAAAAAGGAATCGAATTCCAGGATAGCCGCATTTTATTACCCGCAAAAGGGCACTCTTTTAAAACCTTATTTAAATTTTTCCTACCTTCAACCTCCGGACCCGGCGAAAAGCCAGTTTGTAGCTAACAAGTGGCGTCACTTGCTTAAAGAGAAACCGGAGATGAAAGTGGCAATTTAGCCTGAAAGTGAGAAACAACTACAACCATAATATTATCCCGAGGAGCATGTGTGATGTAAAGTGGACCGAAACAAAGGCACAGACATGGAACAAACGGTTTTCAAGTTTTAAGGTGGGTGGGTTGGAAGATTGGACTTGAGTATAGTCATAAAGTCGCATAAAACTCAAGAATCCCGCATGCCAGACATTAAATATTATTAGAAATACAATAATGAAATTGGACTAGTAAGTAACGTATAACATATGCCATTCAACATGTCAGAGTATTAGGGTAATGGATAGGAGTAGTTAAGATAGAAAGGAAATTCAACTTCATCTATGTTAATTGGAGGCAAAGTAAAGTTCACTCGATGATTCATTTCTTTTAAGCTGAGAGCAAATTCTGTACTATATTTATATCGCACTCTCTGATTTTAATTTGTACACAATGAGTTATTGTTTTGTATGTTTTTGGGTCAAAATTTTTATTAATACTATAAATGTTTTGAGACAGGCCACCATCGTAAGAAACATTCTCACAAAACCAACTTAAGTGATGCATTACTCCTTACTGCTTCTCTCAATATTTTAGGCAAACCCTTTCTGCCCGTCCACTATATTGTGCACAAGGCAACACCCATAGTTGTCAAGAATAATTGTTGTAAAAATGTCCAATTTACGTGTTCGGGAAAAACTTTTTGAACACTCTCCGGAAACCAACGTTTCAAACAAACCATCTCTTTTCCAATTGGTATCTTCCATTGGATCCACAAGGGATCAGTGCCAAATCACCATTCCACACCATTTGCCATCACAGTGAGGCTATTATGGTGGACAAACTGGTTGCAAACGGTTAAAACCTGTCTTCCTGTCTCTAGGGCCTCCAAAGGTATTCAAAGGGAATCACCCGTTAACCTTTTCAAGCTTCCTTTTGCCACCGCTGAACTCCCCAGGTACCCATTAAGGTGAATTATGGGATTTCTTATACATATTTTCAGGAAGAAAGGGCGTGGAATAGGAATTCCGAATTCAAATACAGCATGTTGTATTTAACTTTAATGAAAACAACCTTCACCCCCCTAATTCAACTTTATGTTCCACAGTTGTTTTAGTAGTGGTGAGACAAATGGTTCTGTGGAACTAGAGGATGTGGATATTAGTTTTCTTAAAAAGGTTTTTCAAAAAATGAATCATCCAAAATATGAGACAATATTTGCTCATAAAGGCGACAAAATTGTTTTTTCCCAGGCTCAGAGAAACCTGGATTCCCACCTCTAGAAGGTTTTTTCACCATAGTTTCTCACACTGAATAGGGTTTCACCCAATGTTTACGGCAGAAGAAATGTATAAACAGTGAAAGCAATGAAAAGGAGGACGGAATAGTGGTAATGGGAAGGATATATCTTTAAACTATTCATAAACTTTCAATAAACCACAAATTGGTTCCAAATTTTCAATTGTATATGTAGTTTAGCGATTCTACTAAAGGTGTAAACATAAATTATCTGACATCCAGGAGTATTTAAAATTAGAGTAATAGAAAAGAATTTGTTAGAAACAAACCAGGGATTTCCAGCACTTTATTTTTAAACAAAACTGAGCTTGTTAGGCCATTAATAAGGAGATTTATATTAAATGGGTTAACCGCGATATGGATTCATATCGGAGGACAATACGCTATGGTAGGCGTATAATATAGGTAGGATTACAATTGTTGGTGTGAATTAAAGAAAGGGGTAAATATTGATGGGGCAAACGGGGACTTAAAAGTGGAAAAAATTTGCCCAAGGTTCTGTTCACACGATACGATATATTTTTGATGTGTGTTGGGAGTACCTGAGTTTAGAACAGAAAGGTATCACAGATGTATTAAGTTGTAAACATAGGCTTGTTTTTGTGAAATAGATATTACTTTGAATATGGGCATTTTTTGCGTGAGGGAAGATTTCCGGCGTCTGCTTGAAAAGGGTTAGCAGTGTGGTTGCTGAGAATTGTACTTTTGTGAACCTCTGTGTCTGTGAGACCAAAGGAAAAAGTGGATTGAGTCAAGCAGATTTAAAAGGAAATGCTTTTTTGGATAGTTTGGACGGTCTGATTAAAAAATCTGATTTCTGACCACAAGGGCAGAGAAAGAAAAGGGGGGTGGCCTAAATAGAATGCATATGGCCTCTACCCTTAAAGGCATGCTGACTTTTAGTATTCCTGCCAGTCACGCGCTGAAAGAGAATTTCATTCAGCCCGGAGCTCGATAATCTCTCGAGGAGGTATAGAGCAATGTTGTGAAAGGCTTCAAGACTTCCACGTCCAACTCTGTGAGGCCAAGAGTCTCAGAATTCCACGTTGACTAAATAATAGCAACAATCTTTACTTGGATGTTCCGGTCCCGTCGTCTTCCTTCAGGCTCTACTTAGGAGATCCCAGTGACTCTTATGTGGTGGTATTAAACATGACGGCGACGAGTTTTAACCATAAAAGCATATTATTTCTAAAGGTCCTTCCGCTCTCTCAATAGTAGCGAAAAAAAAAGCTCGCAAATGTCTCTGTCGCTTTATTACAGTCTAGGGACTCTTTTCTAATAGCCGATACACGCACAGTAATGCAATTTTTCTCACTCCCACAGTCTTTTGGGGGAAAGAAGGTGGGGCTTGGATACCATAATCGATAAATACATTTCTCCAACAGTTATTAAGAAATCAATCTGTAAAAAGTTAGTATTCTACGACGAACACTCAAGTTTATTTGATAATTTTTATTTACAACTTTAACCATTATTAAAAAAAATATTAATAATCTAATAAAAAAATAATAACTTTAATCTAAATGTTATGACAAGTTGGTTAAAATTCATTTAATTTTACAGGCCTACATCACATAAACTTATTCTAATTATAATTAAATGTCTTAATTTTCATTAATAAATTACCTAAAATATATTAACATACATTAAGAGGAGGATTCTCATTATCTTTTCTCTACTCTATAATATAGTCTTATATTATATTATTATATATCCTATTACTATATATATATATACTTACTACATAAAATATAATATATATATATCAGTGTGCCTGAACTTTATACGGTAGGCAGAGTAGGCAACGCCTTACTTGCCTTAGTGACGCCCACAAAAACATATTTTAAATATATGTCGAAAGTTTACTCGAAACAACGCGTACCTCTAAATAATATATATATATATAACATACATTATACCATATATAATGTGATAATATATACTTAATTAATACGTATACATTATATATTTATTATAAGGATTATTAACTATACTCACCTTTATCAATATTCTATATATTTACCCTATTTCTATACTACCATATATATATCTATAATAAAACTTAAACTTTTCTATTATTTTAACCTTTATATATATCTCCACCCCTCTTTTTTTGATATATATTAATATATAATATATATATATAATATGTTACATGGTGGTATATATTATAATATTACTTAACCTATATCATATATATATATTATATTACTTATTATTTATAACAAAGGAAAATATGTATAATATTAATAGTTTCTGTTCAGAAGGCTAGCTTAACTTTAAGACTGCTAAGAAATCTCAATCTTACTCTATTCCTTTTCTATAATAGTAGGTCGGTGGCATTGTTAATACGGCGTGAGAGTCAAAAAAAAGTTCACTATTCATCTCATAAGCAGGCAACTTCTGCATTCTTAGATTTGCCACTCAGTTAGCATGAATTTAATATAACTAAATATTGATCTGTAAACTTAGATTATAGTAATAACTCGAATTACTTGTAAATTATTTGGAGTGACTGATCTCTGATCGTTCTCTTATCAAACTAGTTGATACTGACTTATTTCTACAGTTCGTGACATTGTATTATAGAAGTTACATCATACTTGATCGAAACTTAGAGCTCTGAGAAAACCGCTGAGTCACAGACTTTCCTCGGCTGCTCCCTGTAAGCACACTGCCTCAGTATGTCAACAGTTGCTAGATTTTCATTTTACTAAATGGGTAGTAAATTTTGGTGTGTGGAAGTATAAACTTAGTAATAAACGATTTCGATATCTCACTCCAGTTGTACTGAACAAACAATGAAAATTATTTATATATCATGAAATGATATGTTAGCTTTAATATAAAATACTTTCATGCGGGATACTCAGGAATCCCGTATTCACGATTATATATTCATTAAAAAGTTACTAAATTCTTTTTACGAGTGTTGTAAGACCTATTGAAATTCAAATGTAGTTTCTAGTAAAATAGTGGACCAAAATACAGTGCAGAGAAAAGATAGCACAAAGAACAGCATTTGTTTCTTTATGGTCTTCCATGGTCCAATGGACATACAATACTTAATATATATAGCCAGATAAGTATATATAATATATATATATATATATATATATATATATATTATAATATATATATATATATATAATATATGCTCAAACTTATATATAATTTCAATATATATATATAATAGAAATATACATATAAATACTGGGATCCTTACTTTAACTTTTTATAAATCATAAGATAATATAATAATCTTATTATATATATATATATATATATGAGGAGGAATAGAAACGGTGAAATTATAAGTGACTACGTTCTCAATGGCGCCTCACACATATGTCTCTCGTTCCGTTTGAAACCAAAGTTCATATTGCTTCGAACTTGGAATGATTATCAACTCGTTTGGACTCGTATGAGGAATTCGTGTTTGGCGCAAACAGTCGTCGGGTTACGAAATCACTTACGGAAACACCCAATTTCTTTACTTTCCTCTTAATACTTCCTAATACCTGATATTATATAATTACTAATCCTCAACAGTGTATAATAATATAATTATTTAATAGTATTTAATATTGATTAACATATACTAAAAAATAAAAATCACATTTTTGATTATAATACTCTTATATATTTATATAAAGTGATTGATTATATTACTATAAAATAAAATAATTATATAAATATATTAATATATATTATATATATACTCATTCTATCTCTCGTACCTATACAACCTATCATATACCTAACCAGTCCATTAATACTATAATTTAATTTTATTGTAATTTTATTTTTAGAATAGAATAATAAAATTATATATTATATATATAAATAATAATATATATATAATAAAGGAGTTGAATAAATAAAATCATTTATTATATTAGGTAATATAAATTTAATAATTAATCTATATATATATAAATAACTATATAATAATTTATATAGTTATAAAAATATTAATAATATAATAAATTATATATAAACAGATTTATACATGTAATAAGAGATACTTATAAGTCTTTATTTCAATATGGGGCATATTGAACTCTAATTTAATTTTTTATTATTTAAAAAGATATTATTTATAATAAAAATTAATACTATTTAAATTATTATTATTAATTATTATTATATTATTATATTATTATTATTATTATATTATATATTATACTTCATTATAATATATTATTATACTTTTTATTATTTTTATTTATTTACTTTATATTACATTTTATATATATTATCTATTTATTATTTATAAATTATTATTATTAATTATTTTGTAATATTAATTTTATATTAATTATATATTATTATTATGTGTAATTTTAATATATTATTATTATTAATTATTATTATTTATTATTTATTATTATTTTTATTATTATTGTACTTTAATTTTTATTATTATTTATTATTATTATTATTATTACTCTATTATATTTATTATTTATTATTTATTATTATTAATTTATCTCATTTAAATAATTATTATATTTATCATTATTTTTAAAATCTTGTGGGTATGATTTTTCTTCTTACTTGCTTCAAACAAATTCCTTCTGCAGAACCAAATAACATTAATATTATTTATTTACTCAAATTTTTTATTATTATTAGTTGATAGTATTAGATAAAGTTATATTTAGTTTAATAACATATTAATTAATGATAATATATATATAATATCTCTTGGTTTAATTAGATATATATATAGTATAATAATATTAATTAATTAATTGTAAATATTTATATACTATATACTAATAAAACTCATTATATATATATATCTACGTGAGTGTAACCTATAAAGTGTTAGAATAAGCTATATAAGTTATATATTGTGAGTATTATAAAAATATATATTACTAGAAATAAATTTGAGTGTATTTCAAAATATTCTAAGTAGTATATAATATATTACTAATATTATAACGATAATATATATATAGTTTGAGTATGTAATTATAAATACCTCAACTAGTGCGTTTACTATTTTATTATATATAACTACTCGTCTCAAAATTAAGACGCAACCTATGGCTTCATATGTACGTTATATATGCCCAGGTTACAGAAAAGGACCAGAACGCTTGGTAACTTTGATGTGATTGCTAAATAACATGGGTTGGTACTACATGGTCTAAATTGTAATAAGGTTATGGAGATGTGATTAGGATATCCGTCCATGATCTATATTAGATGCTTACCATATTGTAAAATTCCAACTCTTTTATGCGATTTGATGGTAAAGTTATGGCTTGGTGGTGCTGCTGGACGTGCGTTCATAGCGGCTTGATAAAATTATTATCCACACAACCATGTAAAGGACTGCGCGAATCTTGTACTATATCACGTCTATGAGTTTGCGTAAGTGATTAGCAATCACTTCCATAGCCGATAGGGTGGTTGAGTAACTATAACTGTAGAACTGTGGTTCGACGGTTTCATTAGAGCACACAACCATTGCAACCAATTGCAGCGACACCCATGGAGCAACGCCTTATGTGTGGGCACGGAACCAGAGCAAGGTCTGCCGCGCAGCGTGATCTAGAGCGTTGACATTACTCCGTTTTAAAGCGTAATGAGCGGTGTCACGTAATAGACTCATGTGTACAAACAAGCGAGCGCACCTCCTAAATACACAGTCGTGAACTATAGTATAACATGTGATTGGGTGAAGTGATTATACAATTACGTTTCAACGCTTCTCGCGAAATTACTCTCTCATCACGGCGCCAAGTGGAAGTCTGTGTCATAGGACCTTACTCGACATTAAAGGCGGGCTAGCATTTCGTCCGGGCGGCGACTAGCATTCACGGAATAACCTTGACTCTGAACCCGTTCCTCGATTGCGGTTGTGTATATTAGCCTCACTTTACGGTATATGAGACAGGGTCAGTTCTCTTTACACCTTCCCATTGAACATACATTAGGCCCCTACTATTACATGAGGCTCTAACATTTAACATTTCAGTGGCGATCAGCAGAACTATCCGACGGACCTCTAATAAAAAAGGTACGCGCAGTCATGTATATATGCCTCATCAACATGCCATCTTGATGTGAGGGGAGTCTCCTCTCTATGGCTCTGACGAGGTGGCATATCATTAACGGCCGTGTCAGAGTACATTTGCACATTAGCTAAGGCGGTTAGCTCCTAACCGACGCACTCGGTAACCTATAGCAGGACATGCGTTGAATTCCGTAGGTCGTGTCATAATGACCTATAACTTTCATGACGAGATTCCAACCCTAATGGACAATGACATATCTTCGAGCACACAATCCGATGCGTCAATTCGCACACCTAATGGACTGTTTCCGTAAATATGGACATTGGAAGTTGGCGACATACGGATTCCTGGCAGCCTCAACCCATTCCTATATATGCGGGACTATGTTGAACCGATCTTGCAGACACAGCTGGCAACTTACCTGCCAGTAAAACTTCTCCTAGGTCCACGGTGCGCAGCTGGCTTTACGTATTGTATCAGAGTTTTCCGTGGAGGACAAATTTGCTGGTGCTTCATTGAGTAGCTTGCCATGCGAGTAGTGCAAGCCGTAATCACTCTCCGTGTCAAAAATGGTAGGGTCTACATACACAGGACTATTGTAACATCCTATCACACACGAACCCTTTCACCTCGGGATAACGTTCCCACGTTTTGAAGGAACGCATTCGGCCAATACGACCCATTTTCGCAGGTCCCAAGGGGATTCCTGGAACCCCTTGACAATCTTACCACAGTATAATGTGTCCCAAATGCTATGTTATTTGCATAATAAAGTACACAGAGTTTTGGTCATTTAGTTACGCCTGGATTATACGTCATATGAGCCACAGTGAGTATGAGCTAAATGTCGTTAATTTTATCGACGTATATATACCTTATAGTATAACTCATTATCGATTACTTATTATTAATATATAATATATAATATTTATTAAATATTATAATACCCAACCGTGACGTATAGTATATACCTAATATAGGATAACATATAATATATATATAAATAAATATATAATAATATATAATAATTTATAGAATATATTTTGCTATATATATATATTGTTATATAAGGCTATAACCAGGTGGTGTTGAGGAGTCTGAACCCCCTCCCCCCGAAATTATTTACATTATCAATTTTTTTTCATTATATGAGTTTTTAATTTTAATTTTCCAGAATATCTAAAATAAAAATAACTGTTATTTGAGTATACATTAATCAAAATTAGAAAAACGTATTTACGGTTCTTGAAGATTTCTTGGGTTTGTGGCTGTTGTAAGTACAAAAGGAAGATCTCTATCAGAGGCAAAACTACGAAAGTTGAAATAAATAGTGACAATGTGATTATACAATGATATGATGGTGCAGCAGCGATGAAGAATAGATTTAGAGGTGTTCAAACTGTTGATGATTTACAACGGTATTGTAAGTTTGTTCATTGCTTCTCACATTCATGTGGAAATTTAATGCAAAAAATAGGAAATATTTTCCCATAAACAAAATGGGCAAAGCTGTCACGATTGTGTGACACAAGGTGGGTAAGAAGTTACGATGGATAATTAGGAATGAGAGAAGTTTTCTAAGCAGTTGAAACTTTAGAGGAGTTTGAAATGGATCAAGATATTGAACCTTTTTGATAAACCTCAAATCTTTTGAAATTTGTAATCAGGAGGTGGTAGATTGTAAGTTTAATTATGATTTCAACTTTATTCTTCATCACTCGTCAATTATGTACTATATTACAGTCTCCATCATTGCTGCCAGCAACTGCTCTTAGTCATATTGAAAATGTGTTGCTTGTTTCGTTTGGAAAATTTCGGCGCAAAAATATTGATTTAAATTTTTTTTTTTTTTTTTTTGAATTAAAAAAAAAAATTTTTTTTTTTTTTTTTTTTTTTTTTTTTTTTTTTTTTTTTTTTTTTTTTTTTTTATTGAAGAAACGAGAATGCCGAGTATCAAAATCAATTGTAAAATTTAAAATATTTATAATTTTTTTTTTTTTTCTTTTTTTTGAAGAAATTCCAACAAACCCGTTGGAGAGGAAGTTTTACGATCGACTAGTAATAGACCGATGGTCATTTACTTACCAAATGTAGTAAGTTGTGCGAAATTTGTAAATAAATATTGATATCAAGATCCTATTTGGTAGTTGTTTAATGGATTTTAGCATCTATCTCACCCACAAATTGCACTGAAAGATATTTATTTACTCTGAAAAGGCTAAAAAACAATCTTCAATTCTACATTGGGAGGATGAGAAATTAAACCAGAACTGGCTTTTGCTAATATAGCCATCATAAACTTTAAACATTAAATGAGGAAGTAATTAATTCATGTATGCATAAGAGAGCAGACAGCAATAATTTTGTTATAATCATATGTTAAAATGAAAACCATGCATTTTTTTATATTTGTTGAAAGTTGCTATCAATGGCTATATTTTGTTCCCTTTTGCTGCAAGTAAATATGACTATATATATATATATATATATATAATATATATAATATATATATATATATATATATAATATATATATATATTTATTTTTTCTTTCTTTATCTTCCTTCTATTTTCCCAAGAATAGAGTAAGGTGCGTGGCGAGCATCGGAAAAGAAAAGCAGTAGAAGAACATGACAAAAATCGAAAAGAAAGCCCAGCCTTACCGCCCCCTCAGTACCATTAATTAGTGAGAACTCGTCGCAGTCAGAAGATATCCCCCCTAAAGCTTCATGGGACAACGATGGACCCCTCACTATGGTAACTCGTCAATGTAAGGGTTCATCACCTTGGCCCAGGCTGCGCCACAAACCATACCCCCTCCACAATCCCCCGCCATTCATCCTGTTATACACCTTTCTTCTCGCCTCGACCCAAACTCACATTCATCTCCTTCAAACATCGTTACTGACTCAATCCACTTTTTCTTCGCGGTCTCCCCGCGGTCGGTTCCCAACACACTCGCCACTATAATCCGCTTAACCAACCGACTATCATTCATCCTTTCCATATGACCAAACCATCTCAACATACTTTCATTTATTCTCTCATTTACCCCTTTCTTCACACCACACAACTCTCTAATAAGTTCATTCTCATTTATCAATTCTTCTCACACCTAGCCAACCCTAAGATTGCCATGCTGAACACATTGAACTTTAATGATCTTATACTTCTTATTCCACGTACCATAGTCTCACTACTATACAATAACACAGTTAACAACGTACCGTCATGTAAGACCCTAGCGCACTCAAGACTTAGTCCCTTTACATTCACCAACGATTTAATTGCACCAGCCACCTTCCTGCCATTCACAACTTTCCTACTACACTCTGCATCGTCCGTTCCCTTCTACATCCAACATTTATACCTAAATTATTTTAAACTCAGACACTTGGTTCCAGCTGCTCACCATCTACATAACTTCACACTTGAGGAGTGTGTCCTCACTCACAACCTTACCTCACTCTTATCCACGTTTACTCAAGCCCCTCTTGACACACGCTGCCAATATCTCTTCTACCAAATCCTCCAAACTCTCTTCAGATTTCGCCACACCAAAACCAAATCATCCGCACTACAATAGGTAGGGCACCCTCCACTCATCTCCATTCTCCATCATTCTAACACCATTTCCTGCCATCCCCACCTCGAATTCTGTCATAACCCCATCCATATACAAGTTGAATAACCAAGAGGACATAACACAACCCTGCTCACTCCGCTAAAACCTAAGCCAATCACCATTGACACCATTCTTACACACGCTTCACTATCGTCAACATACTTTTGATTCCATAGAGGCCTACCACCAAACACCATATACACTGAAACACCTGCCATATAAAGCTTCCTATTTAACTCTATCATACGGCCTGTTGTCAAATCCATAAAACCTAAATACAAATTTATTCTCTTCTCCGCTACATTTTCTCAATCATGTTTGTTTCAATGCTAAAGATTTGACCCACAATCCTCTACCACTCCTAAAAGCACCTTGTTCTTCACCAATATCAAGTCCTTCAGTACTCGACGCACTCTTTTCGGACCAAAATACCAGCATATGTCTCCCTACAACACTCAATAAACTTATTCCCTAATCTACAGTTCCCTTTCTCCCTTACCCTTCATATAAGGGTACTATACCCGCTCTCCACCTAATCCCTTGGAACTATACCCTCTATAAACGCTTTATTACACAACTCTCAAATCCAAATCAATCACCATCTCACCTTCCTTCTTTGGAGATCATTTCACCAGTAATTTCATCGATACCTACCTGCAGATTTTACCATTCTTCAACTTTTTCACTCTACCAAACCTCTTCCTTGACTACGTAATAGCCTCATCCCCGAAAGAACACATTATTCTTCTACCACCCCATTCAATCCGACCTACACCATACACGACATCACCTCGTCATTACTGTTAATTATTGTGCAGATTTTCGAAGTGTTCTCCACACTCCCCTCAGTCCATTTCATCAGGTACAAAAGCACCATCCCCCTATTCATTAATTCTAAGCAGATTCCCCTTATTCTCATTCTTAACCTTTTCGCGCTTCCTTTCAGAAGAACCTTCCTATTCCCTTGAAGTCCCCATTCATCCTCCTTGCAAACTGTTCAATTTACCTCTTGTTTCTCCTACGTATACACGTCTTTTAGAATTTCTTTTTTCCTCCTTATATATTTCCAAGCATCTTTTCTTTTGGAGTCTTCATCATTTGTTTTAGTCATTCAACCCACGCTTCTTTTTTAACCTTTATCCGCTTTCATCACCTCTTCATTCTACCTCCATGTTAACATTCTTACTTCCTACTTTAGCACATCACAACTTCCTTTGCACTACTAACAAGTTGCTTCCTTCATTTAGCCCCCAGATATTGTTCAGTATCAATCTTGTCACATTCAACCGTTTTACTAGCGTATGCGCTCTTACATACTTATCCTTATTGTCTTGCTTCACTTAACTTCTCACTCCTTATTATACATACTTCCTTTCGTATCACCCTCCTCTAATCCAAGCCCCCACTAGCTTAATTTTACATTAAAACAACATATTATATATATATATATATATATATATATAGTATATATAATATATATATATAATTATATATATATATTATATATATATAATATAATATAATATATACCGTTATATTTATTATATATATTATAAAAAAATATTATATATATATATATTATATATATATGATATATATATATATAATATATATAATAGTAAGATATATATATAAAATATAAAATATAAATACTATAGATATATATATATTATATATATATATTAAATTATATATATATATATATTATATATATAATAATAATAAAAAAAAATAAATATATTATATATAGTATATATAATATAACTATATATAAATGAACTACTTCTTTAGGTGATTATTTGGTCGATTAAAGGATGTTCAGTCAGTCAAGGAAGAAGTATGAGGAGTTCGTCGCAGTATGACATATGAAGATCCTCTGCGCATGATTATAGGGGCGACAGGGCTAGCAACCCGTCCTTTTCTTGCTTGAATTACTCTTGGTTCAGCGTTGGATTCTTATGCGCCTAAGCAGAGATCCTATATGGAAGATGCTTTAGGAGAATGAGTTTTTGAAACTAATGGTTTAGAAGATTGCTAGCTCTACTGAAAAGGCGAAACCCTACCTGAGAGTGTATAACTCAAGGACTGGCGTCCAAACCATTGAGCTGAGAAATGGCTTTCTGGAGTGTTCTAGGGTTAAAAGATTTGGACTTAGAAGGAGAGAACACTACCTACTGACTCAGGGGCGAAAGCTCTCCGGGAGTTGTTATAGATTATATATATATGATATATATATATAATAATTATATATATATATGTATAAATATATATATATATAAAAATGTACATATTTATATATATAGTAATATATATATTCGTATATATAATATCTATGACATACATAAATATAATATAAATAATATAATATATATATATATATAGCTATATATATTATATAGATATATATACCTATATATAATATATATATATACTCATGATATATATATTTAAAAAAACATATACATATATATACTAATATATATATATATATATAGTATAAATATAATATTATATATATATATATATATATATTATATAATATAATATATAATAATATATATCTTATAGGTTAGCATATATTCGTTGATTCGTGTATGATAATTAGACAAGTTATGATAAATTTTTGTAAAAATATTACCATGTTAAATGTAAAAAATTAACATTGCATATGTTCGAGAATGGCTTGACAAAGTTGAAATAGTTACGTTTTTGTATGCTATTGTAGTTAACTTTCGTGTTGTTAAGTATGGAACTTTGTTTATTGTTAGTTAGTTTATTCGGTGCTTACAAATAAGGTGTGCTAGGTTTGTTCTTGTACATATATTCTTTATTCAGGTGATAGATATGTTAGCTTTATTAATGTTTGAAAGGGATGTTTCGTTAGCATATATTTGTTGGTCAGTGTATTATGAACTTGATTTTATGTTATTTTATCCAAAATGATAACTCGAAATGTGACTTGAAAAACAATAGGTCAATAGATCATGGGAAGGCGGACGAGGGAGAGAGTAAGGTGGATGGTTTGGATTACTGATTACTGATTTCTGTTTAGGTATGATAAAGTCCAAGTTTTTTAAAGCTTATAAACATGGAAAAGAATTAAAAAAAATTAGTAAAAGACAAAAAAGATTTAAAACAAATAGATAAAATAAATAAAAGTTTATGTGTTGATTGTTTATGTTATACAAAATAGACTTGAATCAATAGATCAAATAGATCAATAGATCAGTAGATTCAATAGATCATAGATGTGGTGGGAGGTGGGGTGGGGTGGTTTGTGAATTTACGTGATTTACTGTTATAGGTATTTGTAAAAGGGGTACAAGTTTTTACGTTACTAAACATAAAAAGAATAAAAGTTTTGTGTTTTGTTATACAAAAAATAGGGACTTGATTCAATAGATCTCAAATAGATCACAGATGGACAGGAGGGTGCTGAGGAGGGTGGTTTGATTTAACTGATATACTTATTTACTGCTTTAGGGTACTGTAAAAGATAAAATTTTGGTTAAAAACGTATGACATAAATCAATACATCAATAGATCACCGCTGGACAGAAGGGTGCTGGGGAGGGTGGTTTTATTTAATGATTTACTGATTTACTGCTTTAGGGTATGTAAAACATAAAAATTTAGATAAAAAAAATATGACTTGAATCAATAGATCAAGTAGATCAATAAAATCACGCTTGGGCAGCTTAGGGTAGCTGGGGAGGTGCGTTTGATTTTACTGAGTTTACTGTGATTTAGGGTATGTAAAAACGCAATTTTTTTTTATAGTTATCACCACAGCTCACGGGCAAAGCCCTATTCAAGGAGGATAGCTAAACTCAACAAAAATTCAACTAACGAAAATTACGCAGATGAGCACAGACCGCGGGCTTTAAAGTGAGGGAGATTAAATTGAGTAGGAAACACAGAAGATGTGAAGAGAATTCCACAGAACAGAGGTGGCAGGAAAGAAGGAGGCACCGCAGTGAACTAGTCTGGAGTTGCTAATATCAACACAAAACCCATGTGCCGACACAGCACCCCTTGTGCTTAGAGGGCGTCTTAAAGGTGGTGGCACGCGAAGTGGAAAAATTCCTCGAAGCAGCTTGCCGCTACAGTACCCTATAGAAGAGATAAAGCCACCAACATCGCGCCGCAAAGATAGCAGGGTCAAGTGAACTAGAAAGTACAGGACAGTTTACAATCTTTTTTGCCTTTGACATCCAAAAGCCGGGTGAGAACCAGAGCCCCCCCCCAGTATGTGAGCAGTACTCCATTTTACAAGGCGGATGCAGGCCATTGCCTATAACTGGAGTAACTGTGAAGAGGGAAAAAAGTGTCGCAGTCTAAACAGAACTCCCAGTTTCTTTGAGGCCGCTCTAGCAACATTGCGATGGTGAGGTTCCTCAGACCAATTCTTTTTTTTGATTATTTAAAGGGCAAGGATGTTTCTATATTGTCAAACAGGAGACACGAGGAGGAACCGTCGAGAAAGAGATAGGAAGGTGTCTTAGAGGAGATTTGTAGAAGTTGGAGTTTTTAAAGAATTAAATTCACAAGGTTTGAGACGACCCCACCCGGAAATTCTATCCAGCATCAGCGTTGAATAGAATCGGAGGATTTAAGACCGAGACTGAACTCTAGAAGTTAAAAGAACGGCAGCAGAATTGAAATTGACTTGAACAGAGTGAAGGCGTCGAGTCATCGCGCTATGTAGTGGATAGAGTTAGATGGTGTTGTGAGAGATCTTAAGAAAATAAAGGTAAGAAATTAAAGTAGGAGATATACCGAACCCTGAGGAACACACTATTGACAGAAAAAGAAGAAGAAGTCGCCCCATCCAACATCAGCCGATATTAAGCGATTTGAAAGAAAAGGCTAGACATAAGTAAGCAAAGAGAAGCAGGAAACCCAAAGGAAGGGGAGCTTGGAGAGCAGTGAGGCATGTGCCATACCCGGTCAAAATGCTTGGATATGTCAAGCCGCCACCACGCAAGAGTCTCCCCAGTAATTCCTAAAGATGGAAAACCATAAATTCGTTTAAAATAGGGAAGTATATCACCAGTAGACCCGAGCGACGAAACCGTACTGGCGATCGGAAAGAAGGGAATGAGATTCCAGATGGTCTAAGAAATGAGAGTTGAGAAGGGTTTCAAAGATCTTTAGATAGAAATACAGGTTAGGGCTATAGGGCGATAGTTAGAAGGATCAGGCGGCGGCTTCCTTTCTTTTCGGAATGAGGTTGGACATATGCGCGGTCTTCCAACACTGAGGAAAGTGCTAGTATTGCGGCATAGAGAAAATAGTTGAACGAGAGAGGGGCTAGCACGGAAGCACACTCCCTCAAAACTCGGGGATCCGCCTTCCTAACGTTCATAGATTTCAGGAGCCCCATGTTCCCGATCAAATGTAATCTCAGGCAAAGGCATAGGAAACCTGAGTAATGAAGAAGGAGGAGGAAGAGGGAAGCCAGAATCGTCCAGGAAAATAGGAGGCCGAGAAGATTGGCCTTTTCAGTTGCGAGAGCTTAGCAAAAACACGAACCACCATCAAACGAATAAGATGAGGAAAGGTAGATTTGCAGAAGCTGTTGGAGATGTTTTTGGCAAGAGGCCAGAAAGATTTGTCAGTAGGAGAACCAAGGAGGTTAGCGCACCTTTCGTTTTGCATGAAAAGCCGCTTTGCCTCGTCGCAAGAGTATCCCCTTGCAACGATTATTCTTACGCCAGAATGAAAATTCGGCAGAGGTGAGTAGTGAAGAACGAGAATTGTTTCCACACCCCGATACGCCACTTGTCTCTAGCCTGACCATGCAGAGAACGCAATTACGACTCGAACCATGGATTATGAGGAAGAAAGATTATCCGAAGAAGGAATGAACCTGCTCATCCCATCAACGATACAGCTCCCACCTTGTCGGCACAAGCCGAAGCGTCACCAGAGGAAAAGCAGTCATTCCAATTATAGTTAACTTAGAAGCAATGCAAAGCCCCCCAATCGGCCCGATCAAAGTGCCAGAGAGAACGCGTATAAAGAACGTTATAAACATGAAAAGCATAAATAATTTTAGTAAAACAAAATGTTTTAAGCAAATGAAACAAAAATAAATTAAAAAATAAATAAAAAATAATAAAAATTTTAAAATAAATTAAAAAATTTAAATTGAAAACAAAAATTAAACACAAAGAATAAATGTAAAATGAAACTTATAATATAAAAATAGAAAACAATATATTTTACTTGACGTTTGTAAAAAGAAAACGAGATTTTGAAAATAGGCATGTCAGTCTGAGGCTAAACGAATGTTTACTAACATAGCACCGCACCGGCTCTAGCACCGGTTCCGGTACCAATTCTGTCTCATTCTCATTCTCCCTCCTCCATCCTTCCTTCTTCCTTCCTCCGTCTTCTTCTGTTTTGCGTACTGTTCATTTCTTCTAGGGAAACCCCTTCGGGGTCTCCAGACACCTTACGAACTTACAACCATCATATTCCGAGTTCTACGACCTATTCAAACATATATTTTGATTACCAATATGGACTAAACGAATATTTATTTACTCAGCACCGCACCGGCTCTAGCACCGGTGCCGCTGTCAACTCCAATTCCTCTGACTCAGACTCCTTCCTTCTCTGACTCCGACTCCGACTCCTTTCTCCAATTCTCTTATGCATTTCGTTCATTTCTACTGGTAACCCCCCGAAGGGGGGTCCCCAGCCACCCTTTACGAACTTATAACCATCATATTCGAGATCTAAGGTTCGATAACATATATAATGACACCAATATTGGTATATTAGTTACAAAATAGTTACTAACTCGGCACCGCATCGGAGCCAGGCACCTCGAGTGGTGCCAGCTCCGGACCGATCGGGGTGCGAATCCGACTCCGGCCATCGAGATCCTTTCTCCAAATTTCAAACCTTTCTACGAGCATTTCAATTTTGGGCAGCGGACCCCCTACGGGGGGCGCAAGGGTTAAGTACATCCTCGTCTAGGACGAGGTTACGTCACCACATTAGCCGCGCCTTCCAAATTTTTAAACCCGGTACTATAATGCCTAACCCGGGTGAAATGTATCTCACGAAGCTTCTTGACCTTGGCACACTACGAACTGTTAGCATTACTACAACGATATATCGGCTGAATTTTAAACAATTGTAATGATTTTCTTCCGATTATATTTTTCAATGTAAAAAAATCAAACCAGAACACGTCGTAGAATAGACGATTTAAAGCGTAGATTTGTGGTAAAAACACGATAATCGATTGAATCATCAAAAATAATCTTCCCGATCACTTTAATCCTTCCAGAAACCAAAAAGCCCCCTTTGGGGGGGCTCAGCCCCCCTTTTGGGGACTAAACCTCCGAAAACGCTCTTCCAGACCTTAAATTCGGTCTTACACCGGACCGTGATAAACCTAACCTTGACACTGTCCTAAGCTTGAAAAACCAACGAGGTTACGGAAAACAGTCAGCTTGCCTAACTGAGCTCCTGGGCATTTCCTTTCCGGTTTTAGAGACCTGAAACGCACAAAAATGTCTCAGCGGGACCTTTAAAACCTATTTTGACGGCCTTCAAACGTCAAAACGTAATGTTTGCAAATGCTTGCTTTCAACATGGCAACATCCGGTTGCAACTTACGGTTTGCGGTTTGGCCGTGTCAGTTGTGCACCCTCGCTACACTATATATATATATATATATATATATATATATATAATATATAGTTATATATAATACTATATATAATATATATATATATTATATACGTATATAGTATACTTATACATTACGTATATATATATAGATAGTATATATATATAGACAAATATCTTTACTTAAAAGAAATACTTTTTTTATTTTTATTATCATAATTAATTAATTGGGCTGTCATAATGGGCGACCTGTAAACCCACCCTACGGCCATTCCGTTACAGTTAAAAAAAAAAACTGTCCATGGCGCTTACCTTCGCTCTACAAACTTTATATCAATAGTATAGATAGGATATATATTATATCATAATATACTTATATATGGGGCCCAGTGAGCTACTGAACACCCTTAGTAAATTAACCGTATATATATATAAGCCGATAGTATATACTAGTAGATATATAATATATATATATGCTAACGATACTAATACGTTACGGTGCGATGCTAATATATATTATATATATATATAATAAGCAATAAATAATAAATACTATATATATATATACTAATAAGTATATTATATAGGCTACCTATATAGATATGTAGTATTCCTAGTAAAATACTATGAGATATATATATATATTTCTGTTTTACACAGTTTTTTAATATTAATAAAATATATTTTGAAAATTATTAAAGATCAGTTTGTGTTCTTTTTCTGTTTCATAAATTTTAGGATCATAAAATGCATTTTCCAGTCTTACCAACTTTTCCATAAGCTTAAAATTTTTTATTGCCCCTGGCTTTATAAAGTGCCACATCAATATAATATATATACTATATATATACTATTATATAATATATATAATATATTATATAAAATAATATATATAATCATGGATAGAA
>JABUQX010067081.1:25000-28275 GCA_015478945.1 Trachelipus rathkii | reverse complement strand
TGCGGAAGTTTGTAATGTTAGCAGTTTAATTCACACGTATGGCGCCCGTGTTAGGTTTCGTCGTTGACATTAATTCTTAGTTCAGTTATGTTATGTTAGCTTTATTAATGTAAAAACGTTGTTTACGTTAGCATAATTCGATGGTTAGATATAAAGACCTTATTTTGTGTATGTTTGGATAAAAACTTTGTTATGTTTACAGTTATTCGTTGGTCTGTATAATAATTAAACAGTATGATAACATTCTTGTTAAATATTACTGTATAATGTAAAATAACGTTAATATGTTAGAGATATGCTTGGAAAAAGTAGAATGAATAGGTTACGTTTTGTATGCAATGTTAGGTTACTTTACAGGTGTAAGTTTGCGAGCCTTTGTTAATGTAGTAGTTTATTTTCGGTCGTATGTGTTGTTAGGTTCTGTCGTTGTACATTATATTCTTAGTTCAGGTCATGTTTTGTTAGCTTTATATGTAAAACAATGTTACGTTAGCATATATCGTTGGTTAGTATATAAAGAACTTATTTTGTACTATGTTATTGATGTGTTGTATGTTGTTGTTGTTGTTGTCTAACGATAAATATATACCCTTTTGAACTGATATAGTTCATTCGTACGTCGTATTCTTGTTTACTTTCTTCTGGATTGGTTGAAAGAAAGAATCTCATTACCTTTGTAGATCTGTTGTATACATACGGAATTTCATCAGTTAAGATTTTTCGCTGTGCTGGTATGATCACCTCTCATTCTGCTTCCATACGAATGTCCATCTTTACGAGGACCTTTAATTTCCAACGATGTGTCAATTAAACAAAACAATTTTTTTTTCGTAAAACGAATGGAAAGCAATATATTACCTGTTATCCATTGGAGTGAAGTAATAGACCGTTAATCATTGTCGGTGAAGAATTCCTCAAAGATTATCGACAGCGTTGAAGCTTGGGTAAAGACTGAGTATGTGTCATCTGAGACATCGCCTCCTACTGAAATCAGAGGTGACAGCTTGAGAGGCTATAATAGAATAGATGTTGCTTTCACTGCATCTGATAATGTTAAAAGTATTGATTTACGCAACTATTGGAAACCCAATGATGCTGTCACATTTCATGCGTACGTGTATAGGTTTCACTGTTCATCATCTGAAAATTATAACAGCTTTGTTTTGACATGAAAAAAAACGACTTTAAAATCTCATCTTAAAAGATTGTTGACATACTAGAGGACTTAATTTCATATAGCTCATTGTGTAATCTACGATATTTACACCGAAACATGTGGTTTCCCGTATATGCAGTATACAGAAATGCATTAATAACTATCAGCATGGATACGTTTACTCTCTCTGGCGTGAGCGAGTGAGTGCTGTTGAACCGAAATATTTGCAGAAAAATGTTAGTTGCCGCAGGTTGGTAATTTATGGCTTACACCTTTCGGATGGGGTTTGAATCTCTGGAGAAACAATAGAACTTGCTCCAAATTTATACAGAAATCCTGTTGTCCCCCTGATTAGAGGATTAATATATATTTTAAAATAAAAACTTATATGTTTGAATGTTATTTATTTTAATTTTCTTTTTATTGGAAATTATATGTTATACACCTGAAAACTTACGTACGCTTTGTTGTTTAAGATGTGGGGGCTGGCTTTTATTCGTGCAGCCGTTGTGTGTTAAGTATGTTATGTTTACTTAGTTTAGCTTTACAGAGAATAAAAAACTACTTTGTTTGTCTTTACCCCATTAAGGTATTATGCTGTGTATAGGTTAGGTGTATGCTAACAATTGTTTTTGTTTAAATCATTTACTAGTTAATGTAAATTAACATTGTCGTGTTGGAGATATGGTTGATAAAGGACGAATGGATTATGTTTTTGTGAGTCTTTGTTAGTTACTTTTTACTGTTGATAAGTTTGGACCTTTGTTTAATGTTAGCAGTTATTCTTGCTTAAGATGTGTCTGGTTTGTCGTTGATTATATTCTTAGTTCCGGCCCTGTTACGGTGGCTTTATTATGTTGAAAACTTTTGTTTACGTTAGCATTACTTCGTTGGTCTGTATGATAATTACACCCAGGATATGGTAAATTTTTGTTAAATATTACCGTGTTAATGTAAAATTAACATTGTATGTTAGAGACATGCTTGACCAAGTGTTGAATAAGTTACGTTTTTGGATGTTATGTTAGTTACTTTACTGTTTGTTAAGTGTGGGAAACTTTTGTTAACGTTGACCGTTTATTCCTTGGTTAAGATGTGTTAGGTTTGTCGTTGTGGGTTATATTCTAGTTTAGATGATGCTAAGAAGCTTTATTAATGTTGATGTGTTACTGTGTCAGTGTAAGGTTAACGATAATATGTTAGAGATATGCTGAAAAAAGTTAAGAATAGGTTACATTTTGCATGCAGTGTTAGTTACTTTAGTGTTGTTAAGTGTGGAACTTGTTACATGTTAACAGTTTATTCGTATTTAAGGTGTTAGGTTGGTCTTTGTACATTATTTTTTAGTTCATGTTACGCCATGTTAGCTTATTGATGTGGAAACCTTATTATGTTAGAAAATATTCGTTGATCCAAGCTACCTGATAAGACTCAATCAAACCAAATGTTCGCTGATAAACTAATATTGCTACAAGTGTTAAGCAGTTACACGTTAATATGTTCCGAAAGATATGAGTTCTTGGACAAAAGTGTGAATTAGTTACGTCTTATGTATGCTACTGTGGTTATACCTCTTTACTGTGTTAAAGCTGCTGGAACTTTGTTTAACGTTAACAGTTTATTCATTTTCTATCAAAGGCGCGTGTCCAGGTCTGTCGTTTGTGGGTTATATTCATACGAAATCAGATGCATGCTAAGCTAAGTTTAATTAATGATGAAAAACTTTGTTACCACGTTAACCACTATATACATATGATTGATCTTTCGTATAAAGAACTTTGATTTCTTTGTTATGTCTTATACCACAAATGATAACTCCGGAATGTGACTTTGAATCCAATAGATCAATAAGGATCAATCGTTCAAGGATGGACAGCAGGGTGGCGGGAGGGGGGTTGGATGGTGGTTTGATTTACTTATTTACTGATTTAGGGTATGTAAAACGTTACAAATTTTAGTAAAAAAAAATGTTACATGAATCAATAATCAATAGATCAATAGATCAATAGATCACGGGTTGAGCAGGAGGGTGTTGGATGGTGGTTTGATTTACTGATTTACTGCTTTAGGGTAGTTAAAACATGACAATTTTAGTAAAATTTGACCTTAATCAATAGAT
>JABUQX010067081.1:17500-20000 GCA_015478945.1 Trachelipus rathkii | reverse complement strand
AAAATGAAGGTCATTTCTGTGTTCGCGTCAAAAAAATATATAAGATTCAATTAAAGAATAAAAATATTTATGTTACCAGTTCTTATTTTTCTTTCTTATTATTATTATTATTATATATTATTATTATTATTATTATTATTATTATTATTATTATTATTATTATAATAATGTGATATTTGGTTTAAAGCCACAACTATCATCGATCCATATCTCAAAAACTACAATAGCTACAGGGAAAAGGAATACATTGTTGGAATCCTGGCAAAATTTTACCGAGAAAACTGTAAAAAAAAAAAAAAAAAAAAAAAAAAAAAAAAAAAAAAAAAAAACATATCTCAAAAACTACAATAGCTACATCGAAAAGGAATACATTTTTGGAATCCTTGTAAAATTTTAGTTAGGAAAATGTAAAAAAAATAATAATAATAAATAAATAAAAAAAATATTGGCTTTTTTCTTAGGAGCAGGGGACATAGTGTATATATATATATATATATTATTTGTAAAGGTATTACACGGCAATGTAGGGGGCTCGAGCCGACGGGGAACACAGGGGGGACGTTTTCCATACCCCGTAGGGGAGGGGCGGAGGAACCCCCGCGACACCCAAATACCAAAGAGCGGGGGTTCCGGAGACCCTCCCCGGAGGGGGGGAATTAGTCCTACCCCGTAGTTCCCCGGAAGGCCGAGAGACCCCGACTCCTGCCATCGGTGCGGTATACCCTTGGGGTATTCTTTAGTAAAAAAAAAAAAGCAAAATTTAATAGAAAGTCTATTTATTTTAACGAGTAACCAATAAAAGGTCTCTAAATAGGCTCTCTAATAATATTACTATAATTATTAACAATAATTTTTTTTACATTTTCCTATCTAAAATTTTACCAGGATTCCAAAAATGTATTCCTTTTCGCTGTAGCTATTGTAGTTTTTGAGATATGAGTTGTGGCTTTAAACCAAATTTCACCTAATAATAATAATAATAATAATAATAATAATAATAATAATAATAATAATAATAATAATAATAATAATAATAATAATAATAATAATAATAATAATAATAATAATAAAAATTAAATAAGTAAGCCATTTAAAAAAATAATAATTTATACCTTCAAAGTTCAAATAAAAAGCAAAAGTGAGCTAAATTTTGACAAAGATTCTTGCCAGGCGTACGACGTGTGAAATCAAACTATTAATGGCAACAAAACGCCGTCAAGCGTCATGAGTCTCATTACACAGTCAAACCATAGTCGAACTGTGAGTTAGAGCTGGTGTATCTAGTATTTCAGAATATTTATTCATAGACATCGTGTTTAAAGACAAATCGTATTATACAAATTTGTTAAAAGACATTGTATTTTTTGTTGATAAAATTTAAGCAGATGACTGCCAATAGGCAGTGGTAGAAGTAATAAGCCTTTTGTAAGAGCCCTATCATATACCGCCATCTTAGATCCTCATACACCGCCATCTTAGATCCTGTGCCGAATTCGATTAATACGAACACGGCCAAGATTATTTTATTGGTCCTAGACCTAGAATTTAAACACAAATTTCAGTCTTCAAATTTGTAAATAAAAATATTGGAACGCAGTTTCTATAGAATATTCTGGAATGATTATATATTGGTTGGATACATTCTTTTCTCTTCACTTGACTAATTTACTTCGGATCGAAAACTTCACGTATTTACTGCTCAATAATAAAGCGTACTATTGTCCTTATCGTATATTATCTTTGAGAAGTGAAATAAATTTATACCTGTAACAAAGGTTTTGGGGAAATTTTATTATTAAAAAAAAAAAGGGTTTGGTTTTAAAAAGCTTGATTTAGCTTTAAGAACATCCGTTAAAATAATGTGTAATATACGTTAACTCCGCACAAAATGTATTGACGGCAGAAAGTTAAAATATAAGGCGTCATCATAGTACATTGGCGTCATCTTTGAGGCAAATTTCCTTGTAGACGGCCACTGACTGGAAATGGCTTCGTAGACTGCCAGTGACTGGCTTTTATGGCTTCTTTCGTTTAACGTCAAAGAACGCTCTAATTATTTTCAAAAGATGGGGATTCCGTCAATCAACGAGTTCGTTTATTAAACAATACAAAACAAAATAGAATAAACTGTATAAAATGTCTAGGGTATGATTCACGATATAGATTTCCACTCTCTCAGACACGAAGTGTAGCGAAAATCACGAAGTCTTCTGATTACTAAATTATTCCTGAGTCTCGGACGGACTCCTCAAAATACCAAAGATCAATTACTTTCAGTAAGTAAATTCCTTCCAATAAATAATGGTTCCTTGATCCAGATGAAAGTTGTTCTCAATGTTACTAGACTTTCCTTCAACAAGTAATAGTTCCAATAAGTCTCTCGAAGTTGTATAACTTTCCTTCAAAATGTTCTAATAAATCTCTCACTGATTGCTATCTAATCTCTTACAAAATTTTCTTCTGAATAATTACTTAGACTTTCTAATCCTTGTCCAGAGAA
>JABUQX010067081.1:10000-12500 GCA_015478945.1 Trachelipus rathkii | reverse complement strand
CATTTAGGGGTAGTCCGCTAGCGCACGCTCCGGCAACCTCGAGAAAAACGTAGTCGGCTAGGCTCCCCTCCTGCTCCGCACGCTATTCGACATCCAAACCTCTTCCGCCATCGCAAGTCGCGCACCCGTTCCGCTAATAATGGCGACTTCACAGAAAGGTTTTAATATCAAACTACTAAATAGTATTATATCTACAGAAATTTACTTATAATATAATGAAAAATTGAAAATGAATATTTACATTAGAATCTCAAGATTTTTCCTGCTTCCCTTCTCCAATGTTTTTAAACAGACAAGGATCCATATTACCCTTTGAAAAAATTTAGCCGTCTCAAAATTAAAAGGCAGCTTAAGGCTGACTCTTTTGCCCCTCAAAATATCCCCACCAAATACTAAAGTATTCGCTCTACGAAGCAGCAGAACTTAATATTTAAGTGAAACACAGTGTCAACCAAATTTCTGCTGGCCTATGTTGAAAAAGGAAAGATTCCTTGGGGTGAGAGGGGAGTGTGGTGTTTTCGTTCGCTTCCCAGCAGTCCATTGCTAATTTAAGGTTCCTCCTAAATCATTCTGCTCCCTTCTGAAAAAAAAATATCTTTGACCACCCTGCACCCTAAGAAGGTCTATTTCGTCCTAGACTTTAGTAGAATCCATGAAAGAATCGACGCCTGCAGAGTCGATGCTAATCGCTACGCCTATCAGGTCGGTAGTAATATATATATATATATATATATTATATCTATTATATATATATATATTAATATATATTTATACATCACTATATATATCATATATATATATATATATTATATATTTATTACTTCTCACTCACTATAATCTATAATATACTCACTCATATATATATTCATCTATAGGTGCACACACTAACAGCCAAGGCGCGAAGCGGTTAAAAAACCCTGCATCATCATTTCGAAAAGAACTTAAAGAATAGGTACACAAGAAAAACTGATAACATTTATATGGCACACTCAGCGTATGAAATTTGGTGTCATTGGAACAATTGACCAAAAAAAAATTTTAATTAACCTTTTTTTTTTTTATTTTTTTTTAATATCCCTCCAAAACTAAGGATAGGTAAAAGAAACTAATAACGAATATTTAGAAACTCAGCGTATGCACTTTTTGTATTAAAACAAAATGGACAACAAATTGTTTTGTTTTTTTTTTTAACTAAAAGAATACCGCAGGGTAAACCGCAAAGATGACCGGGGTCTCTCGTCGGCCTCGGGCGGAACGACGGGGGACTTCGTCCGCCTCTGTCCCTCCGTCGGCTTCCCGAGCCCCCACCGTTAAAAAAAATTCATATGCTGATTCTATATTTGTTTTGTATAAAAAAAAAATTTCCTTTTTTTTTTCATACAAATTTCAACACCATATCTTCGGCTGATCTCCAATATATGCTTTATAAAGAAACTATGATAAGGAAGTGAATCAGATATACAAAGATATACACAAAAAAAAAAAAAAATATTAATAATTTTTGTTTTTTTTCTTCATTTTCCGTACAAATTTCAACCATAACGCTGATTCCATACTATAGTTTAATCAGTTTTCCTTGTACCCTACGAATCTTTAGTTTTTTCGAGAATTTGATGCGGGTTAACATTCTTTACCACCCAAGTTTTGGCATAACAATATTATATATATTTATATATATATATATTATTATATAATATATATATATTATATCACATACACTCCACTATATACCTCATATATCACTATATCCACACTCCTCATATATATATCATAATTATATATATATTAAAATAAAAACCGCTTCTAAAACAAAAAACCTTTTAACTCGCAAATACTCAATTACTGATAGTTGACGTTCTCCCCCTGGACCTAAAACAGACTGGTCCGCGTCTCCTCCAGAAACTAAAACTACATATTCTAAAGAAAAAGATTTAACCAATTTCTAAAAATCTAAACTCAGATAAAAACAGTGGTAGGTTGTGCAGAGAAAAATTATAGGAATGGCGTCTCGTTCTCCTCTTTCTTTTTTCTTTCTGATTCATTCTCTTTTTACATTATCTAAGACTTCACTATTCTTTTTACTCACACTCTTCTCTCTCGCGCTCTAATAGAATGCAAAATTGAAAAAACCTTCGACAAATTAAAAGTTATTTCTTGTAACACCTCCAAATTTAGAAGATGATTATATCATCTGATTAAAAGGTTTTTTTTTTCTTTGGGAAGCGAAATAAAAAATTATGCTCCATCCCAATTCATAACATGGTCTTCACGGGTCATGTGTCCAAAACTGCGCTGCTTTGATTTCCCTCTTCTGACTTCTCCCTTGTGCTGGTCGATTCTAATTTTCAAGGACTTTAACGTTTCTCCATATGATTCATTGCACATTTCACACGGAATATGATAAACACCTCCCATAGCCTCTCTTTTAGTAGTATTATTATTGATGACTAAGATGCGTGAGAGATCTCAGGGAAATTAAAGATCAAATTAATGTTAAACA
>JABUQX010067081.1:0-5000 GCA_015478945.1 Trachelipus rathkii | reverse complement strand
TTGAATGGGAACACTCAGATTGGATTGCTGCGTCTTCTTCTGTATATTTATATATATAATATAATTATCTATATATATATATATATATATATTAATATATATATATAATATATATATATATATATATATAATAATATATAGCAGAGTATATATCATATATATATATATTTCGCGTGACGTCAACGAGTCTGAAAAAATCAAAAAAATCAATAAAAATCAAAAATTGATTTTTTATTAAAAAAATCTCCAACCCTGTTTTTTAAACTAAATTTGGTCGAAACAATCGAATTGTTGATAATCGTTCAAAATTATCGATTATCGAAAAATATTAATGCATCGATATATAGAAACTCGGAAACAAATCATCGATAGTGATATCCCATAAAACTAGAAATTGGCAGTTTTAAATTTTCGGAACGTTGTTTTTTCGTTTAAAAAAAATTTTTTTAAACCATTTTTGAAAATTTATAGTTTTATATTCAGTATTTACATGAACCCAAGTCCATACCTCCAATTCTATAATATATTATATATATATATATATATATATTATAATATATTATATATATAATATATATAATATATATATATATATATTATAATATATATATATATATATATATATATATATATATAATATCGAAATAGTTCAACATTAGCTTACATGCGCAACCTGCGATTGCACGGTGTCCCGGAGGCCTACGTCGGATGGATCACTGCTCTACCACAATTTCACAAGTGTAGTGCAATGCCCAGCTAGAACATGGGCTCCTTTTAATATTGTAGGAATACACCAGGGTTAGGCCCTCTCGCCTCACGTGTTTGAACTTTGCATGAATGAGGTGACTGCCAATATTCAGAAACCATCCCTGGTCTCTTCTCTACGCCTATGATATTGCAGCAGACGAAATGAGTCGGCAATTCCCAAGAACAAACTCAGTAGTGGGAAACTCATTTGGAGGAATTCGGCCTGCAACTTAACAGAAAAAATGACGGCACATGGAAAGTGGGCCCCAGACAGATGGAACCATCAGTATCGACGGTAAAGAACAGAACAGTCACCAAGTTCAGGTACCTCTGGTTTAGTGTTAGCCGACGCACCGGGTGCGGTGCGATACACTTTCAGTGTCCCGGTATGGTGCGGTTTTAAAAATAGGTGCGGTGCAAAATAAAATGACGTGTGGTGTGGTGCGGTACGGAAATTTCCGGCGCTTGACTATCAAGAATAATCATCAGCAATGATGGTAAACTTTCCTGATTATTGAGCTAGTCCATGTTGCCGGAGTTTTGCGCTACCGCCGCATGCCTATCCGCCTAAAAGCGAAGGTCTGCAAAGACGTGGTTAGCCCGGTGGCTCATATGTCACTGTGCTGGCCAGCAACATCAATCACAGAAATCCTTTCGTTTTAGGGAGACCTCCCGAGTACTCTTTAATCAGCTAAAATCGTAAGATTTTTCTCTGAGATGTTTAAATATATTGTAGGCTATTAGGAATATATATCTAATTTAAAATAGCCTAAAGCAAAGCCTTAGGTCTTCAAATCTTATCATTAATTTGGATCCAAATATCCTATTATAAGAACTGAAATTTTTAATTATTTATTACCTACTATAATTATTTTTAAATTTGAAATCTTTAAAAAAAAAAAAAACTACTTCCGATCATTATTATATCGAGTACTAAGGTTAGATATCCTGTTAGTAGGGCTTACCGAGCACCTGGACGCGGCACCCTGTTTTGTATTGCGCTTCGCCCCGTACCGTAACTTTTTTTAAAAATCGCTTCCCACCGGATAATATATGCCGTACACATGCCAAATTGATCACACCACGCACAGCGCACTGCACTGGTGCGTCGGCCAACCTACTTGTTAGTTTCCAGCTGCAATAATATTCTTTAAAAAAAACAAGTGCGTTGCAAAATGGCTGATAGTGGGGTGTCGCTCTGCCGTCGTCTAAATACGGTGGTCTTTCCCGCAAAGGAAAATGTCACAATATTTGTTTTTGAAGATATAAACCACCGCTCACGGGTAGAAGCCCTAATCTAGGAGGGTGGTGGTACTCAATTATCGGTCCGGAGCATGACGGAGCCGAAGCCCACATTCTCATCACCGCGCGTTGCCGATCTGGGATGCCATCACTTTGTTTTGGCGATTTCCTCTACACTGAAGGCAACCGGGCGCTTTATATAAATACATAAAAAAATAATACATAAATAAATGTATGTAATATGCTTAATATATATATATAATATATATATATATATATATATATATCTATATATATAATATATATCTATATATATATATATATATATATATATATATATACTGCCCACACTCATGGTACCGCGACGCGAACCCGACGGAAGCAGTTCTAAAGCGCTTACATACAGTCCCTTCGCGTCGCACCGCACCCATTCGGAGGAGGAGTGGGGTAGCGAGCAAGTAGCCTAACAGCAAGAAACTGCTTTTTAGTGCTACTGCGCAAGGTGGCACGATTCCATTGCTCCCTCAGCATGGCACGGATTAACTAAGATCGGATGCCCTAAGTAGTAAAAAAATGGTGCCCCCCACACGCACAAACACAAACATTGGGGAATAATAGAAATAGACTAATAGTATTTTTCTTTTTTTTTTTTTTTTTTTAGTGTAAATTTTAAAGTAATTACTATTTTTGACTATAATGAAACTACATTGTTTTAAAACAAATTGGGCTATAAATTCTTACGCATTATATTTTGCTTGGATGTTAGAACAATTTTTTTTTCCTAATTTACCCGCTGGCAAAAAATTTTTATAATTTCATTAAAAGTTAATTTGCGAAGCATATCTTGCTTTTTAATGCAGAAGTTAGAGAAAAGCGAGTCAGTCAATCGTCAGAATTGTTCTATTTTGAATTTTTTAGTCCCTTAACTGTGAAAATTATCGATTCCCGGCAGAGACAATTCGTAATCATGAGCGTTAGAAATATAGTAACACAGTTTTTTCTACGTTTTTGATACACCAGACCTCGATGCCGTCTTTGGACGCATTGTTTCGTGTAGTTTCAAATGAACTGAATTTTTATTTAGCTGGTATCAGCAAAAATTGACCGGTAATGTAACCAGTGAAACTGGCAAAATTCTTAAACTAGATTGCAGCCCATTCATCCGCGGGAGACGATGCAACTTAATTACCACAGCTTTGCTTATACTGTCATTCGATAGTCCCTGGTATTTATAAGGAAAACATAAAATATATTTGATGATATATCTTGCAGCTCTTATCATTTGAGTTTTGCAGTGCTCATTAATGACGTAAAACGTGAATAGCAAGAAATGTCTCTTGCATTAAAAAGCTGTTTCTTGGTTTTACTCCCATCATTCACTTTTTTTTAATTCGTCGTCGAGAGCGGGCATCTTTGTAACTAGTATGCAAGGTAATTGTTTTTTTGCTAAATCTTCAAATCTAACAAACTCGTTCCTCAAATTCTGCATGTGATCAGTTAGGGATTGATAAAGACGTGAACATGTTTCCATATCTAGTTCTTGTTGCTGAAGGCTTTACTTGTGTTATGAAAGTGCTGTAAAATTTCATTCCATAGAACCAGCATGAAAACAAACTCAAATTCTTGCATATTATTGATAGAATTCAACTTCTCATAGTTTCTCCTTTTTGACTTATCACTGTCGATGGTTTCTAAGGTATCCAAAATATTTGAGTATGATTTCCTAACAGCGTCAGTTGCAACGGCATGTGCCTCCCATCGAGTTTTGGATAGGGATTTCAATACTTTTTCGTCACCTATGCTATACATGTTTTTAAAACTTGTCAGCGGTGAGTTGAAACGGAGAAAAAATTGTAAACTGTTTGGAGAGTTGAGAAGAAATTTACTGCTACTTGGCAACTATCAACTGCGTAACGCTCAACTAAATTTAGAGAATGTGCTGCACAAGGGACAAATATTGCATACTGGTTTTCTTCTAAAACCTTCTGCTGCATGCCTTTGTAATGACCTGGCATATTGGCAGCGTTGTCTTAATCATTTGCCAATAATTACCGTACATTTCTATCAAACTACACCATAGCAGAAAAATTATCCATTCTTCTGTTCAAGATCCTAATATGTATATGTACTTTTAATCAGTTTCTAAACTAAACGCCAGCTTGTCGACGAAGAATCTATCCAATGGAGAAGAACTTGAACATAATCAAACATTTGAATCTCTTCTTCTAAAGAAATCGGCAACCTAGATGCCGGTTTGAATCTCTTCCATCTCGACAATCTTACATACATAGAGACATCTCAACCTCGTATTCCGTTTGAACAAATCGACAACATGGTTGGAGCTCAAAAGATTTCAGATATAGACTGATTTTTTCGAAAAAGATAGTTTTCTTTAATCTTGATGAATTCAACGCCTTTGAAAACCAAGCCTTACAATTATCGTTACGGCGACGTTCGTTTCACGCGCTCAGATGTACCGGTTTTAATTTTGTGCTATGTTGAATATTTTGGAATTGCATTTGTATATGTTCTTCTTATATCATTGCTAGCATGTGTAAAGAATAGAGCACCTTCCCCTTCTAATATAGTTTTTCTCTTGGTTCTGATTCAAATACACTCCGAATAAGAGGAACTCCAGGTCATGAATTCTGGTTATAAGAATCTTCAAGGGATAAAAGTCTATTAATTAATGTTTAAAAACTTCATCTTGAAAATCTCTAAATTCTAAATTGGTAAGTTAGTTATAGCTTTGGTGTTTTTTTTTTTTTTTTTTTTTTTTGCTTGTGAACCGCCTGACACATAACATCAAACAAAACACACACCACAGATAGAGAGAGAGAGGAGAGAGACACACACACACACACACTACACACACACACAACCTTCAACACACACACACACACACACACAGAGTTGGTTCATAAAACCGCATTTTACGCAACAAATCAATAATAAATCTACCGACCTACGCACGTACGTCAGGTCTAATCCAAATAGTAGTATAGTACTAG